>CM019072.1:124538027-124720527 GCA_009667805.1 Leptobrachium leishanense | reverse complement strand
AGCAATGTCTATTCAGAGAACACAATCCAGCAGTGAAATGCCCTGCCATTCAGTGGTTTCATTCGACAGGTTTATTCAGGCGAATCCCATAAGTTTCAATGTTACAAATATTCCCGTTTTAATCCAATATCTAATAAACTGTTCATTATAATATTCTGCAGCAAAAAGTCTCTTTATTTACACATTTTTTCAGGATCTTTAGTCATTTCTTTTTTAAATTAGTTTTTTCTGTAACAGCCTTTTTATTATCATTGATTGGATTTTATATGTAAATTCCAGACATTTTCATACAGTAGTTTTTTTGTAAACACGTTTCAATTCTCAAACTTTCAAGCGTACGGTTTTGTTTTTTTTCTTCACCTCGTTTTTGTGTCAGGTTTTTCCGGCCGCTGCTATGTGCTGTGATCGGTGGCTAGTCGGGTTTCTCCGGTGTGGTCAATCCAGCTGTTTCTGTGGGTTCCGGTGAGTGTTCGGCGGGTTTTCCCTACAGTGCGGAGGGCCCTGCGGTGCTTGCAGAATACACCACAGGGTCTGCGAACTAGGATCGCCGAATCGCCCCCAAGTGCAGGGAACGAAAAGTCACCGAACGTGCGGTGACTTTTCGAATCTCTTTGAATAACCCTGAAAGTGTTTCTTCACCAGCGGCATGTTCAAGTCAGGAAGTGCTGCAAACCACGGCCTCACAAAAATACACAATACCTTAATTTATAAATAAATCAGAAATAAACTGATCGAGCTCTTGCAAGCGCAATATATGCTTCTTGTTCAGTTGAAATGTTTAGATCAAGTCCTTGTTTTTCCATTTGAAACAAAAAATAAAATTATAAAAAGCAAATTGAATTTACTAAATAAACTGTATTTTAATTTAACGAGTAACAAAATGAATTTTAATTTGTAAAACTACTCCATGGTGGACTTTTCTCAATTTTTCCAAAAAATTCCATTTTGTGTCTGGGGGGGGGGGGGGGGGAAACCAGGGGAAAAAACTTTTTTTTTTTTCCATAGCTTCAAAATTTCCAGAAGTTTTACATCTCTAGTTCTAGGTGATAATCTTCTTCTTGTTGCACCGAGAGGAAATCCTACAGATACGAAAGTTAGCAGCAATAGCGGAGCGTGATAGCCGTTCCATCACTCACACACAAAGCTATGCGGACGTTGCGCACTCCACACGTCCATTCTAGCGGTTTTATGTTCTTGCCTAACTTGCATCCGTTTGCAGCGTCCGTTGTGCGTGTCGCACTTCTGTGAGGATGTACTTCGTGTGTGGTCTCTAGTGATCATAATTGTATGCTACCACTGACATTAAAATGTGCGGCACCACGGACGTGATCAGTGCGCTCATCTGACCCCAGCCTTAATTGTTTTAGTATATATTAAGGCTCTCTCACTAAATCACACTTTTGCCACCAACAGATTACATACCACTTTTAGATTTAAATCCCTCTTCTGTTCTTGGTACTGTATAATATGGACCACTACAATCCCACTCCTGCCACCAGCAGATAACAGGCGGCTCCCACATTTAAATCCCACTCCTGCCACCAGCAGATAACAGGCGGCTCCCACATTTAAATCCCACTCCTGCCACCAGCAGATAACAGGCGGCTCCCACATTTAAATCCCACTCCTGCCACCAGCAGATAACAGGCGGCTCCCACATTTAAATCCCACTCCTGCCACCAGCAGATAACAGGCGGCTCCCACATTTAAATCCCACTCCTGCTGTAGGCGGACAAAAACAGATTCACTTTCAAGACGGCGCCGGACCGGGCACAAGTAAGGATTGTCAGAACACGAGTCTCTTCAGGAAAGGCAAACTTTATTGTGTCGTCACACAAGTGCCCACACAGGATTGAATCGCAAAGAGTGAGCCCCCCCTTTCACCCGTGCAAGGGATCTTATACCCAAAAATACGTAATTAGGTACATCCCAGTTAGCCCACCTCCCAATGACACTTTATTCCACCCCACGTGGGTTAATACCTCCCTTTGGCTAATACAAAGACATTTCATTAATTGGCTGTAAATTGGCAAACTTTGTGTTAGTTTCAGTAAATCAAAATTAATTGCTCTTACTGTTCCGGGCTTCGCCCTCCTCCCTTGCGCCTACAATCACTTGTTACAGATGGCACCTGGCCTGATCTCTACTCCTTTGTCTTTCTGCGGGCCCCAACGACCTTGGAGGATCTACTTCGCTTTTCTCCTCCGTGCCAGGAACAGCAGAGATCTTTCATAAGGCTTTAATTGCTTTTCTGCTAATCTAAACGCATTCCTAAATTTCTACGTATACCTCATTCTAGTTTCAGCTACAAACCTGTCTAGTTATATACAAGTGAACCAATATTCTGAACAAGATGGCCGCCTGTGTACAATGGCGGCCGTCTTCCAGCCTATTTCCACTTCACTGCCACCAGCAGATAACAGGCGGCTCCCACATTTAAATCCCACTCCTGCCACCAGCAGATAACAGGCGGCTCCCACATTTAAATCCCACTACTGCCACCAATAGATTACAGACTATAAATGCCACAAGTGGACTACCTCAAAAGCTTGTCCTCAGGTCCCGCTCGCTGCCTCCGGCTCAGTCTGAGTAGACTGTCACTCAAACTGCCTCCACAAAGTGTATTGGCTCAGACGGCTTACAATTACTGTGATCTCATTGCAGGCTTTGACACCTCTAGATGCAGTGGAGGGTTAATCATACATCATGTACACAGACTGGCCAAGCTAGGATTTCTGCCATTCATCCTGTGAGCAAGAGGGTCTACAGCTTCTCCAGCTGAGTGAATGACCCCCAGACCTGTAAAACACAGTGAAATACTCCCATAGGGATAAGCATAACCTTAATAAAATCAATTTTTTGGCCTTTTTAAACACACAACTTTGCCTCCACTGGTTAATCTCTGCCGGCAGACCGGGAAACCCTTTGCCTGGTGCGTTGGCCACTTTCGATTCACGAACAATTTGCGTTCTGGGAAACGTGGCGTTCTCACGTGTGAACACTTAGCATTAGGATTTGATTGATGCATTCAGCATCGAAACAAAACCTTCTTGGCTTCTTTAAGATCTCAAAAACATTTTCCATGAAATTTCACTTGGAAAGACTCCATTTTTATTATTTAAAAAATCTATGTAAAAAAGGGAGATGTTGGAGCCCCGCCTGTCCACCTTTTCTTTGGGAAGATGTATATTATCACGCTCTCTATTCATGCGCCTGCGGCAGAATCATTTCCATGTGAATGTTTGCTTTTTAATTTCCAGGCAGGAGATACAGAAAGCATCTTGATTGTGAGCAGTAAAGTTCAGATTCGGCGCCGCCATTATCAGGCACAGCTACGCGCTCAGCTTATTTACAATTTTTATCAGACATAAGAATTAGCACATGGTGACAGATCTGGGCAAAGCAGATTCTTATGAACTACATTTCCCATAATGCTTCCAGGAACAAAACCTAAAATGACCAGATGGAATGTCTTTAATTAATCTGCGCCAAATGAAAGCGTTAAATGTGCTGGCGCCTGCTGAAAGCTCACTGTGTGGAAGAGACAGGGTAGTCTTGTTGGTTTTGACACGACGAGTGGCTGTAGCTCAGATCTCTGAAATACATTTCCCATAATGCTCAGCCAGCCTGGTGAATAAACTTGGTTAAGAATGGGCACTGTGCGTTTTGAAAGTTGAACTCCCGTGTTTCAGGCGGTGCTGCAGACCTCCGTCATTGAGGTTTCTGCTCTACTCTGCTGATTATATATAAAGTCCCAGACTCTGCCATATCAATACAAGGGTATTCATGTTATAGAAAGGACAGGGCAAAGAGAGGAGGAGGAATTGTTATTTATGTTGACGAGTCCACAAAGTTCACCCTTCTGCAAAACTCTAGCTCCCCAGCCACTTTTGATTTCCTTTCTGGTATTATTGAGATCCCTTTCAGTAAAACAATTATTGTTGCTGGATTCTACCGCCCACCAAGCTCCCCAGTGCACTCCCTTTCTGACATAACCCAAATCCTTAGTAATTTGGTAGCTCAAAACCAAAAAAGCGAACTGCTGGTCCTCGGCGATTTTAATGTTGATTGGCTGAATCCTAAAAACAAAAAACACTGCTCCCAGTTTAAGGCTTTCCAGTTAACACAATTAATCTCATCCCCCACTCGCATTAATACGAAAAGCCTTAACCATACCTTGCTGGACTGGATTCTCTCATGTCCTGATAGAATACAGGAGACAGGCGTTCTCGCTAATAGCTTCAGTGATCATTGTCTAGTGAACTGTGTGCGCAAAATAAAAGCCACAAAATCTCCCCCAAAGGTAATAATCACCAGGTCCTTCAAGAAGTTTAATCTTGAATCCTTCCTAAATGATCTCAAACGGCTCACGTGGTACAGGCTAAACCTAATCCCAGACCTGGACTGTGCAATTGAATACTTTCAGTCAGAGAGCCTGCAAGTCTGGAATGCTCATGCCCCGCTGCGTAAAGTGCGAGTCAAAGGGGCACATCTCCCCTGGGTTACAGCTGACCTCACACACCTGTACCAGCTTAGAGATTCACTCTGGTGAAATTTCAAGAGTACTGGATCCATGAACGATCACTGTGAATACCGAAAATGGCAGAATGCATGTACACAGCAAACAAAAATGGCTAAAGCCCAATACTTCAATGAAAATCTAAACCATAACATATCAAACCCGAGAAATTTTTGGAAAATCATAAATAACATACAATCGCCCCCTGTCCACTCCCAACCAGCTGCTGTCAAAGTAAACAACCAAACCCTGCAACACCCCCTAGATGTAGCAAATGCCTTTAATAACTATTTTGTTGGATGCGCCAACACCCTGATTGCTAAACTAGCATTTGAAACACATTCAGAAAGGCAGCACACAAGTCAGATCCTTCCAACTGTGACAAAACCCTGTATCAAAGGGAAATTCAGTTTTAGACCGGTGCCTGTCAGTGCCATTACTAAACTTCTCTGTAACCAAAAAATTAAACACCAGTCAGGACCTGACCAAATCCCAGCAATGCTGCTGAAAATCAGCGCGCCGGTAATTGCAAAACCTGTCACAACCCTAAACAATGAATCATCACTGGCGACTGGATATATACCCAAACTCTGGAAGACTGCGAGAGTGGTACCTATCCATAAAAGTGGAGACAATACTTTGGTATCCAACTACCGTCCAATATCATTGCTTCCTGTAATGTCAAAAATTCGGGAAAAATGTGTCTACACTCAATTATGCGATTATCAGTATTGGAACTAATAATTTAACCCCAGATCAATCCGGCTTCCGTCCAAATCATTCAGGCACAACTGCCCTTTTAAAAGTTTCCAATGATATCCAGGCTGGGATGGAACAAGGAAACCTAACTGGAGCCATCTTCCTTGATTTTGCCAAGGCCTTTGACACCGTAGACCACGGCATCTTATTACAAAAACTTAAAAACTCTGGTATTGGTGATCACACGCTAACCTGGTTTCAATCATATGTGTCTGATCGGTCGCAATATGTGTCCATTT
Organism: Leptobrachium leishanense; assembly: GCA_009667805.1. NCBI lineage: Eukaryota > Metazoa > Chordata > Amphibia > Anura > Megophryidae > Leptobrachium > Leptobrachium leishanense. The sequence goes on along the minus strand of CM019072.1, from coordinate 124,715,010 downwards.
CTGACAGCATTTCCCTCCCCCTCCCAGTCACGTGCGGTGCACCCCAAGGCTCTATACTCGGCCCCCTGCTATTCACAATATTCATAAATGATCTGCCCAATGTCTGCAAAAGCCTCAACTGTACACATGTACGCAGACGACACTGTAATCTATACCAGCAAACCAGATCTCCCACAGCTGGAGGCCGTGCTGCAGGACCAATTCAGAGGTAGAAAAGTGGATCAAAGATAACAAACTTTTTGTAAATTTTTATTTAAAAAGGATTTTACCAGGAAGGATACATTGAGATTTCTTTTGTTTTCAAGTATGTCCTGGGTTCGAGAACATTGAGTGGTTACAGAAATACAAAATAGTAAAATGCAAGATATTAACACAAGACCAAATATACAGAGTAACAGAAAAATAAATATGTAGGAAATAAAATCATTATGTTACATGTTTACAGGTGCATTTCGTATTGAGGTATGTTAATAGGGAAGTCTTAAGGGACTTTAGACTGGGGGAAGATTTGACGGTGTCTGGGAGGGTATTCCATATTTGCGGTGCTCTGTAGAAAAATGAGGATCGAGACACTTTCTTTTTGTATTGTGGTATTGCACGTAAGGTGCTGGTCCTGGATCTGCGGCTATAGGATGAGGGAACTGCCGCGAGAAGCAGTCTATTCAGGTATGGTGGTAGCTTCCCAGAAAAGCTCTTAAACACCAGGTTGGAAAGGTGAAGGGTGCGTCTAGAGTCCAGTGATGGCCAGTTTAGTTCTTTTAACATGTCACAATGGTGTGTCATGTAGTTACATTGTAGCACAAAGCGACAGAATGAGTTATACAATGTAGTAAGTTTCTGGAGGTGTGTTTGCGGGGCGGCTGCATACACTACATCTCTGTATTCAATGGCTGGCATAAGCATTTGTTGTACAATCTGCTTTCTTACCGCGGCGCTCAGGCAGGATTTGTTTCTGTACAGGGCACCTAGTTTGGGGTAGAGTTTAGATGAGAGTTTTTCGATGTGGGGGCCAAAGTATAGATTTGGGTCCAACCACATACCTAGATATTTGAGAGAAGTGACTGTGGTCAGCGTGCCATTTGATTTTGTCCCAACACATAGATGGGGTGTTTGCAATTTGTGTAGTTTAGGTGCGGTTCCAAAGAGCATTGTAACAGTTTTGTCAGTATTTAGAATAAGTTTGTTATTTGCGATCCACTTTTCTACCCCTGTGAATTGTTCTTGCAGCACTGCCTCCAGCTGTGGTAGATTTGGTTTGCTGGTATAGATTACAGTGTCGTCTGCGTAGATGTGTACAGTTGAAGCTTTGCAGACATTGGGCAGATCGTTTATGAATATTGTGAATAGCAGGGGGCCAAGTATCGAGCCTTGGGGTACACCGCACCTGACTGGGAGGGGCCGGGAAGTGCTGTCAGAAATGGACACAAATTGAGACCTATCAGACACATAGTACGTTAACCTTGTTCCAATCATATCACCAATACCAGAGTTTTTAAGTTTTTGTAATAGGATGCCATGGTCTACTGTGTCAAAAGTCTTGGCAAAATCAAGGAAGATGGCTCCAGTTAGATTTCCTTGTTCCATGCCCGCTTGGATATCATTACAAACTTTTAAAAGGGCAGTTGTAGTTGAATGGTTTGGATGAAAGCCTGATTGATCTGGGGTTAAATAGTTCTGATACTGATAATAATCATGTAATTGAGTGTAGACACATTTTTCCAGAATTTTTGACATTACAGGGAGCAGTGATATTGGGCGGTAGTTGGATACCAAAGTATTGTCTCCACTTTTATAGATAGGTACCACCCTTGCAGTCTTCCAGAGTTTGGGTATGTATCCAGTCGCCAGTGATTCATTAATCAGGGTTGCAACAGGTTTTGCAATTGCTGGTGCACTGATTTTCAGCAGCATTGCTGGGATTTGATCAGGTCCAGACTGGTATTTCATTTTTTGGTTATGGAGAAGTTTAGTGATGGCACTGACAGGCACTGGTCTAAAACTGAATTTCTCTGCATTACAGGGTCTTTGCACTGTTGGTGGGGCCTGACCTGCGTGCAGCCTTTCTGATTGCGTGTCATTTCCTAGCTTAGCAATCAGGGTGGTGGCACATCCAACAAAATAATTATTAAAAGCATTTGCTACATCTAGGGGGTGTTGTACAGTTTGGTTGTTTACTTTTAAAGCAGCTGGTTGGGAGTGGACGTTACTTATGATTTTCCAAAAATTTCTGGGGTTTGATATGTTATTGTTTAAATTTTCATTGAAGTATTGGGCTTTAGCCATTTTTGTTTCTTTTGTGCATTCATTCCGTCATTTTCGGTATTCACAGTGATCGTTCATGGATCCAGTACTCTTGAACTTTGACCACAGGGAGTCTCTAAGCTGGTACAAATGCGTGAAGGTCAGCTGTAACCCAGGGGAGATGGGCCCCTTTTACTCGCACTTTGCGCAGTGGGGTATGGGTGTTCCAGACTTTCAGGAGCTTGGCTTGAAAGTATTCAATTGCACAGTCCAGGTCTGGGATTAGGTTTAGTCTGTACCATGGGAGCTGTTTGAGATCATTTAGGAAGGATTCAAGATTAAATTTCTTGAAAGACCTGGTGATTATTACCTTTGGTTGACATTTTATGGCCCTTATTTTGCGCACACAGTACACTAGGCAGTGATCACTGAAACTGTTAGCGAGAACGCCTGCCTCCTGTATTCGATCAGGACATGAGAGAATCCAGTCCAGCAAGGTGTGGTTAGGGCTTTTCATATTAATGCGAGTGGGGGGAGGAGATTGTGTTAGCTGCAAAGCCTTAAACAGTGAGCAGTGTTTATTGTTTTTAGGATTCAGCCAATCAACATTAAAGTCGCTGAGGAACAGCAGTTCACTTTTTTGGTTTTGAGCGAATAATTTACTAAGAATTTGGGTTATGTCAGAAAGGGATTGCACTGGGGAACTTGGTGGGCGGTAGAATCCAGCAACAATAATTGTTTTACTGAATGGGATCTCAATAGTACCAGAAAGGAAATCAAATGTGGCCGGGGAGCTAGGATTCTGCAATGGGGTGAACTTTATGGAGTTGTCAACATAGATAACAATTCCCCCTCCTCTCTTAGCTCTGTCCTTTCTAGAGCATGAATACCCTTGTATTGCTATGGCAGAGTCTGGCACTTTAGGGGTTAACCATGATTCTGTCAGCACAATGACTTTAGGTTTGTAATAGAAGCACCAAGCTTTAAGCTCATCCAGTTTAGGGAGTAAACTGTGGATGTTGCAATGCACAAAGGAGAGGCCTTTTTTAGTGGGGAGATTAAATATGGTGTCAGCTATTGGACCAGGGTTGGATTCAACATCATTTGCCAGAGCAAGCAGCAGAATAAAAAGGAATTTGGACAGGTTTTTCTTTTTGGAAAATAGTGATTGAAGAGTTTTAAAGCTCTGTTGTGTGGGGGTGGGAGGGCTGGATTTTAAATGCTGACAAAACGGTAACGATGCTCTTTGGAACAGCACCTAAACTACACAAATTGCAAACACTCCATCTATGTGTTGGGACAAAATCAAATGGCACGCTGACCACAGTCACTTCTCTCAAATATCTAGGTATGTGGTTACACCCAATATCCTTTGGCCCCAAATCGAAAAATTTTCATCTAAACTTTACCCCAAACTAGGTGCCCTGTACAGAAACAAATCCTGCCTGAGCCCCACGGTAAGAAAGCCGATTGTTCAACAAATGCTTATGCCGGCTATTGATTACGAAGATGTAGTGTATGCAGCCGCCCCGCAAACGCACATCCAGAAACTTACTACATTGTATAACTCATTCTGTCGCTTGTGCTACAATGTAACTACATGACCCACCATTGTGACATGTTAAAAGAACTAAACTGGCCATCGCTGGAATCTAGACGCACCCTTCACCTTTCCAACCTGGTGTTTAAGAGCTTTTCTGGGAAGCTGCCACCCTACCTGAATAGACTGCTTCCCCTAGCAGTTCCCTCATCCTATAACCTCCGATCCAGGACCTGCACCTTACTTGCAATACCGCAATACAAAAAGAAAGTGGCTCGATGCTCATTTACCTACAGAGCACCGCAATTATGGAATAACCTCCCAGACACCATCAAATCTTCCCCCAGTCTAAAGTCCCTTAAGAGCTCCCTATTAACATACCTCAATACGGAATGCACCTGTAAACATATAACATGGTGACTATATACAGAATGCACCTGTAAACATGTAACACAGTGACTATATACAGAATGCACCTGTAAACATATAACATGGTGACTATATACAGAATGCACCTGTAAACATATAACATGGTGACTATATACAGAATGCGCCTGTAAACATGTAACACAGTGACTATATACAGAATGCACCTGTAAACATGTAACACAGTGACTATATACAGAATGCACCTGTAAACATGTAACACAGTGACTATATACAGAATGCACCTGTAAACATGTAACACAGTGACTATATACAGAATGCACCTGTAAACATATAACATGGTGACTATATACAGAATGCACCTGTAAACATATAACATGGTGACTATATACAGAATGCGCCTGTAAACATGTAACACAGTGACTATATACAGAATGCGCCTGTAAACATGTAACACAGTGACTATATACAGAATGCACCTGTAAACATGTAACACAGTGACTATATACAGAATGCACCTGTAAACATGTAACACGGTGACTATATACAGAATGCACCTGTAAACATATAACATGGTGACTATATACAGAATGCACCTGTAAACATATAACATGGTGACTATATACAGAATGCGCCTGTAAACATGTAACACAGTGACTATATACAGAATGCGCCTGTAAACATGTAACACAGTGACTATATACAGAATGCACCTGTAAACATGTAACACAGTGACTATATACAGAATGCACCTGTAAACATGTAACAGTGACTATACAGAATGCACCTGTAAACATGTAACATAATGACTATATACAGAATGCACCTGTAAACATGTAACAGTGACTATACAGAATGTGCCTGTAAACATGTAACATAATGACTATATTTCCTACATATTTATTCTCTGTTAATTTCTTGCATTTTACTACATTGTATTTCTGTAACCACTCACTCAATGTTCTTGAACCCAGGACATACTTGAAAACGAGAGAAATCTCAATGTATCCTTCCTGGTAAAATCCTTTATTAAAAAATAAATAAATAGTGATATATATATGTGCTGCTATACTCTGCTGATTTATATACAGTCAGGTCCATACATATTGGGACATGGACACAATTCTAACATCTTTGGCTCTATACACCACCACAATGGAGTTGGAATGAAACAAACACAATGTGCTTTAACTGCAGACTGTCAGCTTTAATTTGAGGGTATGTACATCCAACTCAGGTGAACGGTGTAGGACTTACAGCAGTTTGCAGATGTGCCCCCACTTGTTAAGGGACTAAAAGTAATGGGACAATTGGCTTCTCAGCCGTTCCATGGCCAGGTGTGTGATATTCCCTCATTACCCCAATTATATAATAAATTATACATTTATTCCATAAAAAGGGACATAAAAATACCGAGACGCGTTTCGGCTGTGGTAGCCTTCCTCAGTCGCTGTATTGTCCTGTAGTGTCTCTGTTTTAAAACTTTTAAACAATTAAACCTAGAGCCGGGAAACCTTTTAGGCTCATTTAAATGTGAGTGTATATACCTCTACCAGTAATAATCTCTATCCAATTTGTCATAAGATCTCCTGCACCAAAGATTTCCCTGTGTGCTTCTCCCTTCTCTTTTATGAAATCGAGGACGTGATGAACTTTCCACCGGAATAAGAAGGAGCACCACAAACATTGGGACTCCTGAGTATTTTATCCTCCATCTTCACAGGCTGCTATACGCACTATTGCACTCAATTGAAATATTGGACACTGTTTGCACTTTTTGCACATGTCCATCGGATTAGCATTGGACATTTAATTTGTGCACTTTGATTATTAACAGTGTCCCCTGTATCTTCTGATGGCTCCTTCCAGCAGCATAATGCACCATGTCCATCCCTTTATGAGCACAGTGTCCCCTGTATCTTCTGATGGCTCCTTCCAGCAGCATAATGCACCATGTCCATCCCTTTATGAGCGCAGTGTCCCCTGTATCTTCTGATGACTCCTTACAGCAGGATAATGCACCATGTCCATCCCTTTATGAGCACAGTGTCCCCTGTATCTTCTGATGACTCCTTCCAGCAGGATAATGCACAGTGTCCATCCCTTTATGAGCACAGTGTCCCCTGTATCTTCTGATGACTCCTTCCAGCAGGATAATGCACCATGTCCATCCCTTATGAGCACAGTGTCCCCTGTATCTTCTGATGACTCCTTCCAGCAGATAATGCACCATGTCCATCCCTTTATGAGCACAGTGTCCCCTGTATCTTCTGATGACTCCTTCCAGCAGGATAATGCACCATGTCCATCCCTTTATGAGCGCAGTGTCCCCTGTATCTTCTGATGACTCCTTCCAGCAGGATAATGCACCATGTCCATCCCTTTATGAGCACAGTGTCCCCTGTATCTTCTGATGACTCCTTCCAGCAGGATAATGCACCATGTCCATTCCTTTATGAGCACAGTGTCCCCTGTATCTTCTGACGGCTCCTTCCAGCAGGATAATGCACCATGTCACAAAGCTCAAAAACTCTCAAACTGCTCTCTTGAAAAGGACAATAAGTTCACTGTGCTCCAATGGCCTCCACAGTCCCCAGATCTCAATCCAATCGAGCACCTTTGGGATGTGGTGGAACGGGAGATTTGCATCATGGATGAGCAGCCGACAAATCCGCAACTGTGCGTCGCCGTCATGTCAATATGGAGCAAACCTATGAGGAATGTTTCAAACACCTTGTGAATCCATGCCACGAAGAGTTAAGACAAAAGGGGGTCCAACCCAGCACTAGCAAGGTGTACCTAATAAAGTGGCCAGTATATATTTATTTATAAAGGATTTTACCAGGAAGGATACATTGAGATTTCTCTTGTTTTCAAGTATGTCCTGGGTTTAAGAACATTGAAGAGTTACAGAAATAAATATATTATATATCATCGCAGCGTGTGGCAATACCTACATGTGGCTCCGTGCTCGGCAAATAAACCCACTTAATTAGGATGAAAACAACATGTGCCCTTTGGGCAAACAACACCATATCCAAGACCGTCTTTGAAATGTTCTTATAAACCTTTTATGATCTGTACATTATCCTCCTTCATGTATTCAGGGACAGCAAACCCCCCCCCCCACACATATTCCTATTTTAAGTGGGAAACTTGCATTTAATATTATAAAAACTGCAATTGTGAGAAAATCGGATAATGGATGGAATATATTGGAATTATTTGTGATTTATTAAGGATGCTGTATGTTTTGGGAGTACAGATTCCGCTTTGATGTCCTTCACACAGACTTATTAATGATGCATAATGGAAAACAAAAACATGGCTGTATTTTAAATAATACGGCAGCTGGGAGCCGGCTGGGTTTTAATTCAAGGTTCGTCAACATTCTGGGGAAGACAATCAAACGTTTGTATTCACACCTCAGATACACTGGTAAAAGTTGCTATTCACACATAAAAGAGGGAGACGCGTTTCGCTGACACTCTCACCACGTCAGAGCAATCGTTTATATTTGGCTTGGCTGATCACAATTGTGTAAAAGACGCCTGGAGATAATGTGCCGGATTAATGGAGGTCCAGGGCATCACGCAAGCCTTACTTGGATTCTTCTTTTTCGTTTTAACCATTTCCTAGCTGGAAAGTCATTTTGTGTCCTGAACTTGCAGGAATCAGCCAATCAATGTGCTGGTTTCGTCATGCCGAAAGACAAGGAAATAAAAGTAAGAATTTTCATTACAATGGACAAACCTGCAGCAAATAATTCTCAGGGGGAAAAAAGATACGTTTTTTGGACTACATTAGGGATGTGCACCGATTTTTATTTTTTTATTCGATTCAGTTCAGCTCGTTCGGGTTTTTAAAATTTTAGTTTCGGATCGTTTCGACCGATTTTCATTTCGGATCAACTTTTTTTCTTCGTGAGATCGGAAATTTTCGGAACGTCTGTTCTCTTCATTTCAAAGTGTCTATTAGTTTTGATTTAAACTAATGGTATTTCAGATCCGATATTTCTGTCGATACGGTAATTCTGCCGATTTCTATCTTTTTTTTATTAAATAAAGATCTTTTTATCTTATGAATATGCATTGCACAACTTTATTTAATCATATTAAAATGGTATGAAAGGAACAAAAATGAACAAAACGATTTAAAAAACGCAAAAATACTGACCCAAGTGGTCTGACTTTTAAAACTTTTTGTTCAGCTTTTTTTCCGTTTAAAAAAAAAAACAGAACAAAATTATCTGAAATGAAAAAACCCCCCCAGAACAAATAAAATTTAAAACGAAAATAAATAATTAATGCAGCATATGAATCCACACACTGCTGGGAAGCGCCTCTCTGCAGTATAATTAATGCAGCATATGAATCCACACACTGCTGGGAAGCACCTCTCTGCGGTATAATTAATGCAGCATATGAATCCACACACTGCTGGGCAGCGCCTCTCTGCGGTATAATTAATGCAGCATATGAATCCACACACTGCTGGGAAGCGCCTCTCTGCGGTATAATTAATGCAGCATATGAATCCACACACTGCTGGGAAGCGCCTCTCTGCAGTATAATTAATGCAGCATATGAATCCACACACTGCTGGGAAGCGCCTCTCTGCGTATAATTAATGCAGCATATGAATCCACACACTGCTGGGAAGCACCTCTCTGCGGTATAATTAATGCAGCATATGAATCCACACACTGCTGGGAAGCGCCTCTCTGCGGTATAATTAATGCAGCATATGAATCCACACACTGCTAGGAAGCGCCTCTCTGCGGTATAATTAATGCAGCATATGAATCCGCACACTGCTGGGAAGCGCCTCTCTGCGGTATAATTAATGCAGCATATGAATCCACACACTGCTGGAAGCGCCTCTCTGCGTATAATTAATGCAGCATATGAATCCACACACTGCTGGGAAGCTCCTCTCTGCAGTATAATTAATGCAACATATGAATCCACACACTGCTGGGAAGCGCCTCTCTGCGGTATAATTAATGCAGCATATGAATCCACACACTGCTGGGAAGCGCCTCTCTGCGGTATAATTAATGCAGCATATGAATCCACACACTGCTGGGAAGCACCTCTCTGCGGTATAATTAATGCAGCATATGAATCCACACACTGCTGGGAAGCGCCTCTCTGCGGTATAATTAATGCAGCATATGAATCCACACACTGCTAGGAAGCGCCTCTCTGCGGTATAATTAATGCAGCATATGAATCCGCACACTGCTGGGAAGCGCCTCTCTGCGGTATAATTAATGCAGCATATGAATCCACACACTGCTGGGAAGCGCCTCTCTGCGGTATAATTAATGCAGCATATGAATCCACACACTGCTGGGAAGCTCCTCTCTGCAGTATAATTAATGCAACATATGAATCCACACACTGCTGGGAAGCGCCTCTCTGCGGTATAATTAATGCAGCATATGAATCCACACACTGCTGGGAAGCGCCTCTCTGCGGTATAATTAATGCAGCATATGAATCCACACACTGCTGGGAAGCACCTCTCTGCGGTATAATTAATGCAGCATATGAATCCACACACTGCTGGGAAGCGCCTCTCTGCGGTATAATTAATGCAGGATATGAATCCACACACTGCTGGGAAGCGCCTCTCTGCGGTATAATTAATGCAGCATATGAATCCACACACTGCTGGGAAGCGCCTCTCTGCGGTATAATTAATGCAGCATATGAATCCACACACTGCTGGGAAGCGCCTCTCTGCGGTATAATTAATGCAGCATATGAATCCACACACTGCTGGGAAGCGCCTCTCTGTGGTATAATTAATGCAGCATATGAATCCACACACTGCTGGGAACAAGCGCCTCTCTGCGGTATAATTAATGCAGCATATGAATCCACACACTGCTGGGAAGCGCCTCTCTACAGTATAATTAATGCAGCATATGAATCCACACACTGCTGGGAAGCGCCTCTCTGCGGTATAATTAATGCAGCATATGAATCCACACACTGCTGGGAAGCGCCTCTCTGCGGTATAATTAATGCAGCATATGAATCCACACACTGCTGGGAAGCGCCTCTCTGCGGTATAATTAATGCAGCATATGAATCCACACACTGCTGGGAAGCACCTCTCTGCGGTATAATTAATGCAGCATATGAATCCACACACTGCTGGGAAGCACCTCTCTGCAGTATAATTAATGCAGCATATGAATCCACACACTGCTGGGAAGCACCTCTCTGCAGTATAATTAATGCAGCATATGAATCCACACACTGCTGGGAAGCGCCTCTCTGCGGTATAATTAATGCAGCATATGAATCCACACACTGCTGGGAAGCGCCTCTCTGCGCGGCATAATTAATGCAGCATATGAATCCACACACTGCTGGGAAGCACCTCTCTGCGGTATAATTAATGTAGCACATGAATCCACACACTGTTGGGAAGCGCCTCTCTACGGTATAATTAATGCAGTATATGAATCCACACACTGCTGGGAAGCGCCTCTCTGCGGTATAATTAATGCAGCATATGAATCCACACACTGCTGGGAAGCGCCTCTCTGCGGTATAATTAATGCAGCATATGAATCCACACACTGCTGGGAAGCGCCTCTCTGCGGTATTATTAATGCAGCATATGAATCCACACACTGCTGGGAAGCACCTCTCTGCGGTATATAATTAATGCAGCATATGAATCCACACACTGCTGGGAAGCGTCTCTCTGCAGTATAATTAATGCAACATATGAATCCACACACTGCTGGGAAGCGCCTCTCTGCAGTATAATTAATGCAGCATATGAATCCACACACTGCTGGGAAGCGCCTCTCTGCGGTATAATTAATGCAGCATATGAATCCACACACTGCTGGGAAGCTCCTCTCTGCAGTATAATTAATGCAGCATATGAATCCACACACTGCTGGGAAGCACCTCTCTGCAGTATAATTAATGCAGCATATGAATCCGCACACTGCTGGGAAGCTCCTCTCTGCAGTATAATTAATGCAGCATATGAATCCGCACACTGCTGGGAAGCTCCTCTCTGCAGTATAATTAATGCAGCATATGAATCCACACAATTAATAATGATTCCAAACAAATTAAATTTACAAGGTGCAGTGTTTTTTTCACATTTTAACATGCGAGCATTTGCGATTATATTTTCTATGAGATGCGCTTGTTAAAAGAATTAGAAATGGGGGACTTGTTAAATTTTTTTGGGGGGAAAATTACACGATTTTTAACAAACGCCCCCCATACAAAAATCGTTAGTGCAGCATCATTGTTCACATTATAATTGTAATGGGAACAATATTGCTGCATTACCAAAAAAAAACAAAACTTTTTTTCTAAAAATGTATTTATTTTTTATTTTCATTTTTCTTTCTTAACTTTTAACATGGTCATGTTTGGTAGCGTTGGAAAGCCATGCTCTGGCCGAAACATTAACCCCTAGTTGCCACGGATCAGGAGATAGGGCGTTACAATGAACCCCCTATCTCCGCCATTGGTGGCAGCTAGGGGTTAACTCCAGAACTTTATCCGAGGTCCCGATGTGAAATAAAAATAGATGTCTATTTTTTTTCACATCGATACTTTGGATAGAGTAGGTCTGCCGTTATTCACATAAGCAGACTAATTTTCTACAGATCAGGACCTTGGATAGCAACAAGTTATAACTATCCAGGGTCCTGATCTGTAGAAAATTGTCGGCTTATGTGAATAACGGACGGAAGATTTACATCGGGACTTTGGCTAAATTTTGACTTTTTTTCACTTCGGGACCTCGGATAGAGTAAGTCTTCTGTTATTCACATCAGCTGACTATTTTCTACAGATTAGGACCCTAGATAGTAACAACTTGTTGCTATCCAAGGTCCTGATCTGTAGAAAATAGGCGGCTGTGTGTTTAACGGCAGACCTACTCTATTTTTTTTCACATCGGGACGTTGGATAGACTTAATCTATATTTTTTTCACATTGGGACCTGGGATAAAGTTCTGGAGTTAAACCCTAGCTGCCACCAATGGTGGAGATAGGGGTTTCCAATGAACCCCCTATCTCCCGATCCGTGGCAGCTAGGGGTTAATGTTTGGTATCGTTGGATTGGCCAGAGCATGGCCTTTCCAACAATACCAAACTTGACCATGTTACTAGTTAACAAAAAATAAATAAAAAAAATAGGTTTTTGTTTTGTTAATGCAGCAATATTGTTTCCAGTTCAATTATAATGTCAACAATGATGCTGCAATAACGATCTTTGTATGGGGTGCGTTTGTTAAAAATCACATTTCCCCTGCACACGGCAGTTTTCCTATACAATGTATCTTTTCACGTTTCCCCTGCACACGGCGGTTTTCCTATACAATGTATCTTTTCACGTTTCCCCTGCACACGGCGGTTTTCCTATACAATGTATCTTTTCACGTTTCCCTTGCACACAGCGGTTATACTATACAATGCATCTTTTTCATGTAAATTTTTATCAGATCATCCAAGCATCGTCCAATGAATCCAAAAAATTTGGAAAGATCGCTAGCCTGTTGTAGTCGCATAAAATTGTTTGAAATCGTCGTCTGTGGTCGGGATGCAGTGGATGAGGGCTGATTCACCTGCATGTTGTAGGATCGGTCAGACATCTTCAGACGATATGGGATGATCGAGCCATCGCACAAATACGGTGCCAGTGGACGTCCAGCCTTTGGGTATTTTTGTTGCTCTGAGGTGTTGGCAGAAGTCTATTTTGTGTCACATTAAGGGGCAGAAGTGACAGTCCTTATCCATCGATTCATGTTCCATTAAATCTTACCGCCAAACCTCCTGAGCATCTGATAACGCTGTAACTTCATTTATCCGCTGGCAGGACAGCCGCAGGTTTACAGCTTTGTTGTCTGTTGATATTTTTTAAGAATGGGATTAAATATAAATGGTCTTAATGGAAGACACAGGAAAGTGAATGTGTAAGCGCGGTGGCAGTGGCGCATCTTGTCACACTACTACTCAGCAATCCATGTCCGTTACCTTTGGTCTTTCTTTTAAAGATAAATTATTATTTTCTCAATGCAAGACATCAGGTATAAAAAAAAAGCAATTGAGGAAAATAATGGGATCAAACACGTAACCTCCTCTCCCACGTATGGGGTCAGCGCCTTTACCCATTTCCTACTGGTTATACAGTCAGGTCCAGAAATATTGGGACATGGACACAATTGTAACATCTTTGGCTCTATACACCATCACAATGGAGTTGGAATGAAACGAACACAATGTGCTTTAACTGCAGACTGTCAGCTTTAATTTGAGGGTATGTACATCCAACTCAGGTGAACGGTGTAGGACTTACAGCAGTTTGCAGATGTGCCCCCACTTGTTAAGGGACCAAAGGTAATGGGACAATTGGCTTCTCAGCTGTTCCATGGCCAGGTGTGTGATATTCCCTCATTACCCCAATTACAATGTGCAGATAAAAGGCCCAGAGTTCATTTCAAGTGTGCTATTTGCATTTGGAATCTGTTGCTGTCAACTCTCAAGATGAGATCCAAAGAGCTGTCACTATCAGTGAAGCAAGCCATCATTAGACTGAAGAAACAAAACAAACCCATCAGAGAGATAGCAAGAACATTAGGCGTGGCCAAAACAACTGTTTGGAACATTCTCAAAAAGAAGGAACGCACCGGTGAGCTCAGCAACACCAAAAGACCCGGGAGACCACGGAAAACAACTGTGGTGGATGAATGAAGAATTCTTTCCCTGATGAAGAAAACACCCTTCACAACAGTTGGCCAGATCAAGAACACTCTCCAGGAGGTAGGTGTATGTGTGTCAAAGTCAACAATCAAGAGAAGACTTCAACAGAGTGAATACAGAGGGTTCGCCACAAGATGTAAACCATTGGTGAGCCTCAAAAACAGGAAGGCCAGATTAGAGTTTGCCAAACAACACCTAACAAAGCCTTCACAGTTCTGGAACAAGATCCTATGGACAGATGAGACCAAGATCAACTTGTACCAGAGTGATGGGAAGAGAAGAGTATGAAGAAGGAAAGGAACTGCTCATGATCCTAAGCATACCACCTCATCAGTGAAGCATGGTGGTGGTAGTGTCATGGCGTGGGCATCTATGGCTGCCAATGGAACTGGTTCTCTTGTATTTATTGATGATGTGACGCTGATAAAAGCAGCAGGATGAATTCTGAAGTGTTTTGGGCAATATTATCTACTCACATTCAGCCAAATGCTGCAGAACTCATTGGACGGTGCTTCACAGGGCAGATGGACAATGACCCAAAGCATACTGCAAAAGCAACCAAAGAGTTTTTGAAGGGACAGAAGTGGAATGTTATGCAATGGCCAAGTCAATCACCTGACCTGAATCCCATTGAGCTGCATTTCACTTGCTGAAGACAAAACTGAAGGGAAAATGCCCCAAGAACAAGCAGGAACTGAAGACAGTTGCAGTAGAGGCCTGGCAGAGCATCACCAGGGATGAAACCCAGCGTCTGGTGATGTCTATGCGTTCCAGACTTCAGGCTGTGATTGACTGCAAAGGATTTGTAACCAAGTATTAAGAAGGGAAAGTTTGATTCATGATTATTATTCTGTCCCATTACTTTTGGTCCCTTAACAAGTGGGGGCACATCTGCAAACTGCTGTAAGTCCTACACCGTTCACCTGAGTTGGATGTACATACCCTCAAATTAAAGCTGACAGTCTGCAGTTAAAGCACAGAATTGTGTCGATGTCCCAATATTTCTGGACCTGACTGTGAGAACTGGAGACATATTTATTGTCAATGCCAGAAGTAGCTGCTGTCAGGGACGGCCCAAGACATTGTGCTGCCTGGAGCGAAGGATCGAAATGCTGCCCCCATAAAAACATGCAGTGTGTATGAGCATATCACAGTGCGCCACAGCAATAGAATTCAAACACTCACACACACCGTACATTAGAATTTTATTGCTGTGGAGCTCTGTGATACAGTAATGTGAGGTGTATATAGCAGAGCCCAGCGTCACATACCCAGCAGAGCCCAGTGTCAAATGCCCAGCGGTGCCCAGCTTCACATACCCAGCAGTGCCCAGCTTCACATACCCAGCAGTGCCCAGCGTCACATACCCAGCAGTGCCCAGCGTCACATACCCAGCAGTGCCCAGCGTCACATACCCAGGCTCGCTCATGGATATATTTGCCCCCAGGCTCACTCTGCACTATTTTTTTTATCGGCGCAGTGGCAGATCGTGTGGCTGCCGCGTTCCTTCCTTCAATGAGCGGCAGCCTGCATGAGTATCTGCCGCTCGCCTGGGATCCACCCTCCAGCCTGCCGCGATCTCGCGGAGTTCACATGATCTCGATCGCGGCAGGCTGGAGGATGGATCTCAAGTGAGCAGCAGATACTCATGCAGGCTGCCGCTCGTTCAAGGAATGAACACGGTGGCCGTGGGATCTTCCACTGCGCCGATAAAAAAAATAGTGCAGAGAGCAGCGGCGGCGCCGGTGGCTGAAATTTGCCATCCCCAAATTTCCGCCGCCTGGCGCCGCTGCTCCGCACCATTGTCGGGCCAGCCCTGGCTGCTGTCCCCGTGCTCAGTGACACTGACAGCCACCCCAGGCACACCGAGTCTGGCAAATGCCCCAGGCATACCAAGCCTGAGAGCCACCCCTGGGCACACCGAGTCTGGCAAATGCCCCAGGCATACCAAGCCCGGCAGCCAATCCTTGGCACACCGAACCTGGCAATTGTCACTGTGAGCATTGAGCCTAGGAGCTGTCCACGGGTGCACAAATCCTGGAAGCTGCCCCTGGGTGCTTAGAGTCAGGCAACTTGCCCCAGGCATACCAAGTCTGGCAGTCGACCCTGGGCACAGCGAGCCTGACAGACGTCACTGGGAGCATTGAGCCAAGGAGCCATCCCCAGGTGCACAAATCCTGGCCGCCACCCCTAGGTATATCTAGCCTGGTAGCTGTCCACGTGGAAGCATTGATCCAGGCAACCGCCCACATTTGCACCGAGCCGGGCAACTGTCCCAGGGCAGACATAGCCTGTCAACTGCTCCTTGGCTCCCTGATGAGAGGGGCAACACATGGTGAAGTGGCAGCCCAAACCTTCCAGGGGTATAATAGAGATGACACGCTTTTTATGAAAATTGTACATGTGCGGGTTATTTTCATTGCTTTATGACGGCACTTTCTGCCTTCTCACTCGGCTTGGGTTACACTATCAGGGTTTATGACCCCATACAGTTTTTACTTTCTGGGTTATTCTTAGGAAGGACATTCCACAAATAGGCCGGTGGCTTTCTTAAAATACTCAACCTGGATATATGAGCTTTTTATGTGTCTACTTATCTCCTGTCTCCTATGGTGACCTTACGTCTTCTGCATGGGGGGGGGGGACCGGGCAATCCACAGACACACAGCCTCCTCCTATGGGGACTTTACGGCTCCTTAATGGATGTTTTGTGCCTGGTCAGATATAGCATGGGGGTGGGGGGGAATCCACAGACACACAGCCTCCTCCTTTAGATTACCCACACCCCATGTCAGGGTATAGTCATTTTATTGAATGAGGCTCAGACATGATCAGATAAACACCCCAGTCACACAGGTCCAATAGAGGCTTATTCAGGTGGTTTGTAAGGTTTCCTTTAATATACCAGTCTGGTAAAAGAAACATTTCAGCAACTGGAAAAGTCATTTTCTTCCTTCAAGGAGTTAACCTTGTTACTTTGGCTCTTTCAGCACACTGCGGACTCAGCTCTGTGAGCTTTATTATCCTTGATCACAGTGGGTGATGATTGTTTAGGCTGTTCTCTACAGTAGGAGGATTGATACCAGGTTACAGATAGGGTCGGATTTACCAGTAGGCAGAGTAGGCATGTGCGTACAGGCGCCTGCCACAAGGGGGCGCCTTGCTCTGTGTTTTAAAAAAAAAAAAATATATTTTTTCCCCCTACAATTTGCAATAATGTAGACCACTGTATCTCTGGAGCCCTAAGGGCTAGAGGGACATATGAGGTATCATTGGAAAGGTCAGCTTATAGCCTTTCCAGTGATACCAAATATAACCAGGTTAGATTTATGTAAAAATAAAATATCTATTAAAATAATTTGTTTCTCTTTTTTTTTCTAACAGCACTATTATTCAGTTTACAATTATAAAGTGCACAGTGATGCTGCACTAACTCACCTCATTTACCATACTGCCAGCAAGTGTGTATCTGGTGAAGCAACGCATTGTTTAATTCACAACCTAGATTGTGGCGCTGCAGTGAGGAGGGACAGGAGGACTTTGGAACCTGCATCCCTGAATTGTACACTACACAAGGTTAAATGAGGTGTCATTGGAAAGGTCAGAGTCTAGTCTTTACTATGATACCAAACAAGATCATGTAAGGTGTATAAAAAAAAAAAAAATGAAAGTAAATGCTAAATATTTTTTTTCTGTTCTACAGCAGAGGCAATATATGCTTTTACATATAAAACAAACATTGCTGCTGCATTCACTGCCCTCCTCCTTTAACCATTCTACCCCACTGACTCCCTCACTCCATGCCCCCTCTTCTACTATGTCTTACATCCTCCTCCGAGACTGTAGAAAAGTAACAGAACTTCTTATGTCCTCCTACCCGACCACCTGTCCACTTGATCCCATCCCCTCACACCTTATTCGGCCTGTCCTACCAGTTACAGTCCCTGCTTTGACACATATTTTTAACCTCTCCCTCTCCTCTGGAATCTTCTCCTCTGTATTCAAACATGCCTTGATCACCCCATTCTAAAAAACCCATCTCTTGATCCTACCTCCATCCCTCTACTGTCCCATCTCTCTGGTTCCCTTTGCCTCCAAAATCATAGAACGTCTGGTCCATAACCAGCTCACCAGTTTTATTGCTGCTAACTCTCTACTTGATCCACACCAGTCTAGCTTTCGCTCCCAACAATCTACTGAGACTGCTCTGACCAAGGTGACTAATGATTTAGCTGCCGCTGAAACCAAAGGTCACTTCTTCCTCCTTATTCTTCTCGACCTTTCCCTGCATTCAACACTGTTGATCACCCTCTCCTGCTCCTCACGCTGCGTCAACTTGGCCTCAGTGACATCACTCTCTCCTGATCCTCTTCCTTTATATCTTTTCGTCCTTCAGGGTCTCCTTCCCTGGTGTCTCTTCACCACCAGTTCCTCTTTCAGTTGGGGTACTTCAAGGCTCTGTTCTGGGTCCCCTACTCTTCTCGATCTATACTGCCTCTTTGGACAACCTCATCTCTTCCTATGGATTCCAATATCACCTCTATGCTGATGACACCCAAATCTACCTTTCCTCTCTCGATCTCTCTCCTTCGGTGTTGGACCGTGTTACAGACTGCCTATCGGCTGTCTCCGACTGGATGACTTCCCGTTTCCTAAATCTCAACCTCTCTGAAACTGTACATCTCATCTTCCCTCCATTCCTGCACCAATTTCTCTTCAGGTGAATGGTGCCACCATTACTTCTACCTCTCAAGCTCCATTGCCTCAGGGTCCTCTTGGATTCCAATCTATCCTTTACTCCTCACATTCAGTCTCTGACTAAATCCTGTTACTTCGACCTAAAAAAAACATTGCGCACATCCGTCCCTTTCTTAATACAGACTCTACTAAAATGTTCATCCAAGCTCTTATTATCTCCCACCTTGACTACTGTAACCTCCTTCTCTCTGGCCTTAAGAGATCCCAGATTCTCCCTCTGCAGTCTGTCATGAACGCCTGTGCCAGACGCATACACCTCACCTCTCTGTCAATCTCTACACTGGTTCCCTGTTTCCTTTAGAACCCAATTCATTATATTGGTGCTCACATACAAAGCTCTCCATAACTGCGCCGCTGCCTACATCTCCTTCCTTATTAACAGGTACATCCCGTCCCCACCACTTCGCTCGGCCAATAATCAGATGCTATCAGTTCCTCGTACCCACACCCCCTAACTTTCGCCTTCAGGACTTCTCCAGAGCTGCACCCTTTCTATGGAACTCCCTCCCCCGCAACATCCGACTCGTCCGTCTCTCCAGTTCTTCATGAAGTCTCTGAAAACCTATCAGCTCACTCCATGATCCCTCACTGTCATTTCCTGCTCCTCTTCCCAATCAGTCCTCATGCAGCCTGCTACTTCAAATACCCTATTCATCCTCACATAATGTGTCACCCCTCTCCTCTTAGATTGTAAGCTCTTGAGCAAGGTCCTCCCTCCTTCCGTTCCGTGTATGTAACATATATGTATATTTGTTATTCTGTTTCTCCCATTACACAGCGCTAAGGAATTTGTTGGCGCTTTATAAATACTTGTAACTGTAACTAAGGCAACAGATTCTGCCTCTTCTTTTGATTTGAGCGCGGAGCAAAAAAAACAGTTTGTTTTTTAAAATGTATTTTTTTTTGTTTTTTTGCCTCAAAACAAAAATTTAAATAGTAATTTTGGCGTGTTTCTTTTTTTTTTTGGGGGGGGTAGGGGCGCTCCACATTTCTGTGCCTACAGGCTCCTGAGGTGCAAATCCGGCCCTGGTTACACAGGGAAAAGACCGAAAGTTTCGAAATAAAGCAAAGGTTTCACTCGCAGCTCTTATTCCCAGTTGAAAGGGCAGTAAATGTGGTTTGACGAGCCTTGTCACTTGTGTATAGAGTATCGTGGCGCAGCATGGCAGGTGACCGCACGCCCTCTCGTCCCTCACAGGTCCATGCTGCATGTGCCAACTTATTCTGCCGCTTTCCATTAACCCGGGGCAACGTGTGGGTGAGCAGAGGGCTCATGGCATCCCGCTACTCAGCGATACTGGGAAATATTTTGCGGTGTGGGTGTCATGCGTGTTGCCACAGCCGCTGGATGTCCCTGTAACGGAGCAGTAACTTGTTAATGAAGCGAGTGAAATTACGTCGTGTCTTCCCTTGGGACCGAACACAGCCGCCATTCAGCCGGGGAGAGAATTTGAGCTCCTATTCTCATTTTATAGGTCGAAAGACTCCGCTTGTGCCCGACTCAATGGGCCGCTTTACCGCCGCCTCAATCGCCGCCTCTGGCCACGAAGAATAGCTGTGATTATGAGGGAGAGGAGTGGACTGGGCACATTCTCAGCCCCAGAGACACCTGCCGCCCCGGCAAAGTGAAAGCACAAAACCGGCATCCATCAATGAGGTGTTTTATTAAAGCCGCTGCTAATGTTTGAAGCAAAGGTCAGTCGCCTTCTCGCGGCCCGGCCTCGCAGTTGTCTGGATGTTTGATCAGGGCTTCGGCAATGAAATTATTATGACACTGACTTTGTACTTGGCGGTATCTGTCTGATAGAAGTTGAAAGTCTGCGCCGCGGCGATGCCGACAGCCTGCAAACACCGAAGAATGTGCAAAAAACGTTATGTCTTAAAAAGGTTTACCGAGTATCATCTTCCTTTTGTGTTTCATTTGAAATGATTTCACTTGCTATTAGGAGACCACTGAAAAGATGTTTCTTTGATTAAAGGCGGCGCGTCCCCCCCCCCCCTGAATAGACGGCTTTTTAAGACAGGCTTTTTTTTGTTCTGTTTTCTTAGTCCCTGCACACAGCCAGTTCATTAACATGCAGATACGCAGCGATTGAAGTCAGCCTGCCTTTAACACTACAGTTGTCTTGGAATAATGAGCCGCACTTTAATGTTTAAAAAACTGAAAAAAAAAAGGAAAAAGTTGTTGTTACTTTTAAAAAAGGCTCTTTTTGAATCTCATTAAATTTAATATCACCTTCAAACAGCGCCGACATTGTTCACGAAGAGACAATTAAAATTCGTTCCCATTTAAAGAGTCAATCTCTTTAACCTTCCTTAAAACAATGGAAATTAAAGCCACAATTAATCTGACCATTTAAATGTCCGCGGCCAGAAAAGGTCAGCGACGGACTTCACTCTGCCCTGAAAATCCACGTGGTCACTAGATAGTAGCTGCGTGCAGCTCACTTTTAAGGTTATTCGTACACAAACAACACAGCATCGTTATTAACTCACAAACTGTGGGACTGCACACACAATATAAAGCAATATATACAGTTGTGTTCAAAATGATTCAACCCCCAATGCTGTAAAGGGTTTTAGGGAATTTAGTGACATTTGTAATTGTATTCAGAATGAAATCCTACAAGGACTTTTTAAAGAACCATATGCAACTAAAATGACATCAATTGGTTTTGTAATACAGTAGTAAATGTTTCTTTTGTGAATTCTTCATTGACACAATTATTCAACCCCTTAAAGACTACCACTCTGAAGAACAGAGGTTCATTCAAGTGTTTTCAATCAGGTATTGAAAACACCTGTGGATGTCACGGAGCAGCAATAAAGCATAATAAGCACCAATTAGGCAGCTTTAAAATGACTGTGATACTCAGCTCCTTCTAGACATTTACTGGTGTGGTTACAAACATGGTGAAGTCAAGAGAATGGTCCAGGAAGACAAGAGAAGAGGTGATTACTCTTCACAGGAAGGGCAATGGCTATAAGAAGATTGCAAAGATGTTAAACATACCAAGAGAGACCATAGGAAGCATCATTCGCAAATTCAAGGCAAAGGGCACTGTTGAAACGCTACCTGGTCGTGGCAGAAAGAAGATGCTGATTTCGACTGCTGTGCGCTACCTGAAGCGTAGAGTGGAGAAAAGTCCCCGTGTGACTGCTGAGGAACTGAGAAAAGATTTGTCAGATGTGGGTACTGAAGTTTCAGCTCAGACAATACGGCGCACACTGCGTAATGAAGGCCTCCATGCCAGAACTCCCAGGCGCACCCCCTTGCTGTCTCCAAAGAATAAGAAGAGTCGACTGCAGTATGCCAAAAGTCATGTGGACAAACCACAGAAGTTTTGGGATAGTGTTCTGTGGACTGATGAAACAAAATTAGAACTGTTTGGGCCCATGGATCAACGCTATGTTTGGAGGAGGAAGAACAAGGCCTATGAAGAAAAGAACACCTTGCCTACTGTGAAGCATGGCGGGGGGTCAATCATGCTTTGGGGCTGTTTTGCTTCTGCAGGTACAGGGAAGCTTCAGCGTGTGCAAGGTACCATGAATTCTCTTCAGTACCAGGAGATATTGGATGACAATGTGATGCAGTCCGTCACAAACCTGAGGCTTGGGAGACGTTGGACCTTTCAACAGGACAATTATCCCAAGCATACCTCCAAGTCCACTAGAGCATGGTTGCAGATTAAAGGCTGGAACATTTTGGAGTGGCCATCGCAGTCACCTGACTTAAATCCGATTGAGAACCTCTGGTGGGACTTAAAGAAAGCAGTTGCAGTGCGCAAGCCTAAGAATGTGACTGAACTGGAGGCTTTTGCCCATGACGAATGGGCGAAGATACCCGTAGATGGCTGCAAGACACTTGTGTCAAGCTATGCTTCACGTTTAAAAGCTGTTATAACTGTAAAAGGATGTTGTACTAAGTACTAAGATTGAATGTCACTTGGGGTTGAATAAAACTGATAATGATGTGAGCACAGAAAAGACATTTGTGGTTATTTCATTATAAATGTTATGTTATATTTGTCTGACCTACACGTGCCTCTTTGATTTAATTGTAAGCAAGATGACTGAATGATCAAAATCAATGTCAAACTGGCCAAAACACTCAATTTCAGTGGGGGTTGAATAATTTTGAACACAACTGTATATATACGTATATATCAACACGCAGAATATATATATATATATATATATAATATATCTACACACACACACACCCCCACCCTCAGACCATATATACACATACTCACATGGGGGGGTGGCATGTGGACAATCTCAACTAAATGCGCCCCCCCAATTTGGCTGATCCCTCCAGAAGAAATGTTGAACCCGACAGAGCAGAGAATATATATATTATTCTCTGCTCTATCGGTTCAACATTTCTGGAGGGATCAGCCAAATGGGGGGGGGGGGGCAATTAGTTGCCAAAATGTGTGTGTAATGCAAGTCTGGATATATATATATATATATATCTATATCATACCTGCCCTTACCTTCCCCTATAAATTTGCTAAAAATACACACAAAAAAAAACAAACCACTGCCTGAGACCCCGCGCAGCCCACATGCCACCCCCCTCTACCTGGCTGAATGTATTTAATTATATATATTAGATACATTCAGCAAGGTAGAGAAAGAAAAAAAAAGGTTTTATTTTATGTTCCCTGGGACATTTAAAAATGTCCTTGGATTTTATTTTTTTAGAAATGTGTCACCTTACCTTAGCCTGGTGGTCAGTGGGGGCTTCCTGGATCCTGGTTGTTGGGGGGGGGTCTGCCGTGGCCGCAGGTGCAGTGGCTCCCTCCCTGCGCCGCCTGTCTCTGCCACATGCACCTGGGTGGCTAGCCTGCACAGTCGCAGCTCTGTCACACGGCGGCCGCATGCTCCTCAAGGGGATCCTTGGGAGGCCCCGGCAGGCTGCCCTCTATAGTGCCTGATTAGAGGGCCCTGTCTGCCTGATGTTTTAGTAACAAGAATGTTTTATCCCATAGGCTTCAATGTTAAAAATATTCCCATTTTAATTCAATATCTAATAAATCATTGCTTATAATATTCTGCAGTTAAGATTCTCTTTATTTCTAGATTTTTTAAGCATTTTTTATACTTTTTTCAAATTTTTATTTTTTTTGAACTTTTGGTGAACGTCCCAAAAAAGTTAGACGTTCGCGAACTTTCGAACAGCCGATGTTTGATTCAAACTCTCATCCCTAGTGAATACACCCCTATATATACAGTATCCAACAGAAGTGATTACATATATATATATACACACAGTATGACAGAAGTGATTACATATATATATACATATATATATATATACACACAGTATGACAGAAGTGATTACATATATATATACATATATATATATACACACAGTATGACAGAAGTGATTACACCCCTCACATTTTTTTAAATATTATATCTTTTCATGTGACGACACAGAAATGTCACTGTTACATTGTAAAGTAGTGAATGTTATTTATTTATTTATAAAGGATTTTACCAGGAAGGATACATTGAGATTTCTCTCGTTTTCAAGTATGTCCTGGGTTCAAGAACATTGAGTAGTTACAGAAATACAAAGTAATATACATAGTATAATATAATATCGCTGTAGCAGGTCGCTGGTACATGACCCTTTTTTTGCGATTTGCCATTTTGTGATTTGCATTGGTGGTGCTTTGCAAAATCACGACGTCGTGAATATGAAAATCGCTCGGAAAATCATGCGATTTTTCAAATTGCACAGTGTGAACGGGGCCTTAATGTCTGAACCGCTGCCAACAAAAGGGACTACACCCTTAAGTGAAAAGCTCCAAATTGGGCCCAATTAGCCATTTTCCCTCCTGGTGTCATGTGACTCATTAGTGTTACAAGGTCTCAGGTGTGAATGGGGAGCAGGTGTGTAACTTTGGTGGTATTGCTCTCATACTGGACGCTGGAACATGGCAGCTCATGGCAAAGAACTCTGAGGATCTGAAAAAAAGAACGGTTTTCATACACACTGCACATTACTGTGAGTCTTATTGCTGTGCAGCTCTGTGATACAGTAATGTGCAGTTGTATGAGTTTTATTGCTGTGAAGCTCTGTGATACGCTCATACACACCACACATTACTGTGAGTTTTATTGCTGTGGAGTTCTGATACACGGATACATAGAACACTCTCAACAGAAATGAATCCTGTGAGGGTCCTATCTTTTGTGTGTTTTATCTACACTTCATGTAAACGCTGCTTCCCTTTTAAAAGGTACAAGACAAATCTTAGTGGTTTCCTTTTTATTGTCAAGTAAAGAAGTGACAGTGAGTTTCAAGGTGATGGAAATCTGCAGACCCGTCCTGCCAGCCGCTGCGCACTAGCACGGAGAAATGTTAGTGCGATGATATATTTTTATTGCATGCTTCTGTTTTTATTAAGGATAATGGGAACCGTATGTTTGGACTTGTGAACAAAGCGAGCGTGACCCCGAGTCTGACCCACCTGTTGGGCTTTCATAACTGATAATAATAACCTGATGTGCGAGTGTTCTGGAGTATCGCACCGTGTCAGCGCCGCGCGCCATGCTGACTGCTTTGTCTGGAGAGGGAGCAGATGGACAGAAACAAGCGGTGGAGAAGGGGAAATAATCTACGGCTTTATCTGATGGGAGGGAATGGATAGTGTATAAAATTTATGGTGATGTCACTGGGGCCAATCTGCTGCTGAGCGAAGGATCTGCATGAGTCGAGGTGAGGCTCGTTACTCCACAGTCAGCAGTGCGGGGTTTAAAGTGCGAGGAAGAGCTGGTTAACGCAGTGTTGTTTGTTTTCTTGATGTCACGACTAGGGATGAGCCGAACACCCCCCGTGTTTGGTTCGTATTCGAACTCTAACAATTTCAAAAGTTCGAGTTCGATCTCGAACACGATCTGAACTCAATGCGAGTCAATGGGACCCGAACGTTTGATTTTTAGAGTGTCCTCCAAGAGGGCATATATGCAAGATATTTGCCATAAAAGGTGTATGGGGGTCCAGGTAGTGCCCTGGGGGACAGGAAACAAGGACAAAAAGTTAAAAAAAAAATGTTTTTAAAGGAACAGTGAGCTTTCCATGACATAAAGGTTAAAGGAACACTCCACTCAAAAATCACCCCCCCGTTTTTTTTTCCTAATCTATCCCTATTCCCTTAATAAAAAGTAATTTTTTTTTATGTAACTGTAATACTTACCCTAAAATCCACTTGTTTCCAGCGGCGTCTTTTTTTTTATTTTTTATACTCCCCTCCCTCCTCTTCCGCTCCCGTCCTTCTTGCTTCTTCTTGCCTTCTGGTTTACGTGAGAAGCACGCATGCGCGCCTCTCACGTAAGCCAGCCAATCGGCAGGCTTCCTCCCGGCTCCCTCTGAGGATTAGTGTTGCGTGCAAGAGGATGCGCGCAATACTAACCCTCAGCCGCTGCCGCCAGCTACTGTGGCGAGTTGGAGACGTCATCGCGCTGAAAGCACGATGACGTCTCCTACTCGGCAGAAGCGGGAAATATGATTCCCGCTCTGCTGACTGACAGCTGGGAGGACGGAGTAAACTCCTCCGCCTCTCTCAGCTGTTTTCAGATTTTTCTGCTGAACTGCCGAGCGGACGGAGGGGAGACAGAGGGCGGCATACTCCGGGCATCATGACCACCTAAAAAAAGCTTAGGTGGTCATGTTGCCTAGAGTGTCCCTTTAAGAATAAAAACAAAAAATTCCTTCCAATATCGTGCCTAGGAGGTCCCCATAACCTGCCCATGAAGTGGCGGATTTGTAGGATGTATAGAAATATTTAAAAAGAAAAAATTACATTTCAAATGACGGTAAATGGTTTTCCTTTAATCTATTCATAAAGAACTGTTTGGGGCGGCAGCCTGTATGAAAAGAGGAGACGTTTTAGGACACGCAGAACAAGTTTAGTGAATCTTTTGGCTAAATTATGGTGAAACTTATGCAGGCTTTGGATGAAAGTAACAATAGGTGCTTTAAAATTGGGCCTTTAGTGTCGGCAACAGTGCCGTCACACCGTAACCCCTCTGTGGTATTGTGGAAGAGTGCAGGGTTGGACCCTGCGGTCAAATATTAAAATGATATGAATCTGGTACAGGCGTCAGTGCACCCAAATATTGTGCCTTTGGTGGCAGCAAGTGCCTTCACACCGTAACCCCTGAGGTATTGTGGAAGAGTGCAGTGGTGGAGGTTTTGCTAATGCAGACGAGATCCCCGATCTATTCAGTTACATCAGCAGCTATAACAAAACCGGGTCAGCAATGTTTAGGCACTTGTACTGCGCTACGGTATATGGTGAGAATCGGCGCACACCAGTAGCAACAGGAAGCAAACAGAACAGGCAGGGAATACACAGAATAGTCAAATGGCAGGCAAAGTCAGCAACAGATTGGGTCCTCAGAACAAGCAGGGTCAGTAACAAGTATACAAACTGATTCAGTAAGCTAGCGATGCGGGAATAAAGGCTGAGACACACTGAGCGTGTAGCGACGCACAGCGTAGCGAAGCAAAGGAAACATTTTGCAGGCTTGACTTCACTCCGCTCCGCCTTGCAGCGTGTCTACACTGCATTACGTTTGCTTCTCACCGCACTGGACAAGAATACACTAACTAAATTAAAATGTACACACAAAACAGTTTTATTTTCACAAAGCACATGTTATATAGGCAAAAAAAGGTTTCTACTCAATAAAATACATAAAAAATTACTGTTAATTTAATAGGAATAGTATAGAAATATAAAAAAAGGTAACCCCTGATCATATATATTATAGGGACACGGAGCCCCGTGTATAGAGTAGGGATGCATTGATACCACACACAGACATATACAGTTGTGTTCAAAATGATTCAACCCCCAATGCTGTAAAGGGTTTTAGGGAATTTAGTGACATTTGTAATTGTATTCAGAATGAAATCCTACAAGGACTTTTTAAAGAACCATATGCAACTCCAAATCACTCAACTACAACCGCCCTTTTAAAAGTCTGCAATGATATCCAGGCTGGGATGGAACAAGGAAACCTAACTGGAGCATCTTCCTTGATTTTGCCAAGGCCTTTGACACGGTAGACCATGGCATCTTGTTAGAAAAACTTAAAAACTCTGGCATTGGTGATCGCACGCTAACCTGGTTTCAATCATATGTATCCGACCGATCACAATATGTGTCAATTTCTGGCAGCTCCTCCCTCCCCCTCCCAGTCACGTGCGGTGTACCCCAAGGCTCAATACTAGGCCCTCTGCTGTTCACAATATTCATAAATGATCTGCCCAACGTTTGCAAAGCCTCAACTGTACATATGTACGCAGACGTCACTGTGACCTATACCAGCAAACCAAATCTCCCGCAGCTGGAGGCCGTGCTGCAAGAACAATTCACAGAGGTAGAAAAGTGGATCAAAAACAACAAACTTTTTTTAAATACTGACAAAACTGTAACGATGCTCTTTGGAACAGCACCTAAACTACACAAATTGCAAAATCCCCATCTATGTGTTGGGACAAAATCAAATGGCACGCTGACCACAGTCACTTCTCTCAAATATCTAGGTATGTGTTGGACCTAATCTATCCTTTGGCCCCCACATCGAAAAACTCTCATCTAAACTTTACCCCAAACTAGGTGCCCTGTACAGAAACAAATCCTGCCTGAGCCCCGCGGTAAGAAAGCAGATTGTACAACAAATGCTTATGCCGGCTATTGATTATGGAGATGTAGTGTATGCAGCCGCCCCGCAAACACACCTTCATAAACTTACTACATTGTATAACTCATTCTGCTGCTTTGCGCTACAATGTAACTACATGACCCACCATTGTGACATGTTAAAAGAGCTAAACTGGCCATCGCTGGAATCCAGACGCACCCTTCACCTTTCCAGCCTGGTGTTTAAGAGCATCTCTGGGAAGCTGCCACCCTACCTGAATAGACTGCTTCCCCCAGCAGCTCCCTCATCCTATAACCTCCGATCCAGGACCAGCACCTTACTTGCTATACCACAATACAAAAAGACAGTGGCTCGGTCCTCATTTTCCTACAGAGCACCACAATTATGGAATAACCTCCCAGACACCATCAAATCTTCCCCCAGTCTTAAGTCACTCAAAAGCTCCTTACTAACATACCTCAATACAGAATGCACCTGTAAACATGTAACCTAGTGACTATATTTCCTACATATTTTTCTGTTAATCTGTATATATTTGTGTTGTTTTTTTTTAATATCTTGCATTGTATTACTTTGTATTTCTGTAACTGTAACACTTCAATGTTCTTGAACCCAGGACATACTTGAAAACGATAGAAATCTCAATGTATCCTTCCTGGTAAAATCCTTTTATAAATAAAATAAATAAAAATAACTAAAATGACATCAATTGGTTTTGTAATACAGAAGTAAATGTTTCTTTTGTGAATTCTTCATTGACACAATTATTCAACCCCTTAAAGACCACCACTCTGAAGAACAGAGGTTCATTCAAGTGTTTTCAATCAGGTATTGAAAACACCTGTGGATGTCACGGAGCAGCAATAAAGCATAATAAGCACCAATTAGGCAGCTTTAAAATGACTGTGATACTCAGCTCCTTCTAGACATTTACTGGTGTGGTTACAAACATGGTGAAGTCAAGAGAATGGTCCAGGAAGACAAGAGAAGAGGTGATTACTCTTCACAGGAAGGGCAATGGCTATAAGAAGATTGCAAAGATGTTAAACATACCAAGAGAGACCATAGGAAGCATCATTCGCAAATTCAAGGCAAAGGACACTGTTGAAACGCTACCTGGTCGTGGCAGAAAGAAGATGCTGACTTCGACTGCTGTGCGCTACCTGAAGCGTAGAGTGGAGAAAAGTCCCCGTGTGACTGCTGAGGAACTGAGAAAAGATTTGTCAGATGTGACTACTGAAGTTTCAGCTCAGACAATACGGCGCACACTGCGTAATGAAGGCCTCCATGCCAGAACTCCCAGGCGCACCCCCTTGCTGTCTCCAAAGAATAAGAAGAGTCGACTGCAGTATGCAAAAGTCATGTGGACAAACCACAGAAGTTTTGGGATAGTGTTCTGTGGACTGATGAAACAAAATTAGAACTGTTTGGGCCCATGGATCAACGCTATGTTTGGAGGAGGAAGAACAAGGCCTATGAAGAAAAGAACCCCTTGCCTACTGTGAAGCATGGCGGGGGGTCAATCATGCTTTGGGGCTGTTTTGCTTCTGCAGGTACAGGGAAGCTTCAGCGTGTGCAAGGTACCATGAATTCTCTTCAGTACCAGGAGATATTGGATGACAATGTGATGCAGTCCGTCACAAACCTGAGGCTTGGGAGACGTTGGACCTTTCAACAGGACAATGATCCCAAGCATACCTCCAAGTCCACTAGAGCATGGTTGCAGATTAAAGGCTGGAACATTTTGGAGTGGCCATCGCAGTCACCTGACTTAAATCCGATTGAGAACCTCTGGTGGGACTTAAAGAAAGCAGTTGCAGTGCGCAAGCCTAAGAATGTGACTGAACTGGAGGCTTTTGCCCATGACGAATGGGCGAAGATACCCGTAGATCGCTGCAAGACACTTGTGTCAAGCTATGCTTCACGTTTAAAAGCTGTTATAACTGTAAAAGGATGTTATACTAAGTACTAAGATTGAATGTCACTTGGGGGTTGAATAAAACTGATAATGATGTGAGCACAGAAAAGACATTTGTGGTTATTTCATTATAAATGTTATGTTATATTTGTCTGACCTACACGTGCCTCTTTAATTTAATTGTAAGCAAGATGACTGAATGATCAAAATCAATGTCAAACTGGCCAAAACACTCAATTTCAGTGGGGGTTGAATAATTTTGAACACAACTGTAAGTCCAAAAGTTCACATACTTTTTCCACCCTGCACTGTGAATGTTTACATGTTCTGTTCAATAAAAACATGAAAACATATAATGTTTGTGTTGTATTATTTTAAGCAGACTGTGTTTTTCAAATTGTTGTGACTTAGATGATCAGAGCACATTTTTGACCAATTCATGCAAAACTCCACGTAATCCCAAAGGGTTCACATACTTTTTCTTGCCACTGTATATCAACACGCAGACCTCTATATACGTATATATATCAACACGCAAATAAATATATACACCCACCCACAGACCTCAGACCATATATACACATAACCACATGGGGGGGTGGCATGTGGACAATCTCAACTAAATGCGCCTCCCCCATTTGGCTGATCCCTCCAGAAGAAATGCTGAACCCGACAGAGCAGAGAATATATATATTATTCTCTGCTCTGTCGGGTTCAACATTTCTTCTGGAGGGATCAGTCAAATTTGGGGGAGGGGGAATTAGTTGCCAAAATGTGTGTGTAATACAATTCTGGATATATATATTTATAAGAATATAGATATCTTATCTAGATATATATATCATACCTGCCGTTACCTTCCCCTATAAATTTGCTAAAAATATACACACAAAAAAAACCCCACTGCCTGAGACCCCGCGCAGCCCACATGCCACCCCCCTCTACCTGGCTGAATGTATCTAATATATATAATTAAATACATTCAGCCAGGTAGAGAAAGAAAAAAAAAAGTTATTTTATGTTCTCGGGGACATTTAATTTTTTTTTTAGAAATGTGTCGCTTTACCTTAGCCTGGTGGTCAGTGGGGGCTCCCTGGATCCTGGTTGTGGGGGGGTCTGCCGTGGCCGCAGGTGCAGTGGCTCCCTCCCTGCTCCACCTGTCTCTGCCACCTGCACCCGGGTGGTTAGCCCGCACAGTCGCAGCTCTGTCACCCGGCGGCCGCATGCTCTTCAAGGGGATCCTTGGGAGGCCCCGGCAGGCTGCCCTCTACAGTGTCTGATTAGAGGGCCGTGTCTGACTGATAAGACATTTGTGGTTATTTCATTATAAATGTTATGTTATATTTGTCTGACCTACACGTGCCTCTTTGATTTAATTGTAAGCAAGATGACTGAATGATCAAAATCAATGTCAAACTGGCCAAAACACTCAATTTCAGTGGGGCTTGAATAATTTTGAACACAACTGTATATATACTTATATATCAACAAGCAGAATATATATATACACACACACACACACCCCCACCCTCAGACCATATATACACATATTCACATTGGGGGGGTGGCATGTGGACAATCTCAACTAAATGCGCCCCCCCCATTTGGCTGATCCCTCCAGAAGAAATGTTGAACCCGACAGAGCAGAGAATATATATATTATTCTCTGCTCTATCGGGTTCAACATTTCTGGAGGGATCAGCCAAATGGGGGGGGGGCAATTAGTTGCCAAAATGTGTGTGTAATACAAGTCTGGATATATATATTTATAAGAATATAGATATGATATATATCTTATATATATATATATATACCTGCCCTTACCTTCCCCTATAAATTTGCTAAAAATACACACAAAAAAACCAAACCACTGCCTGAGACCCCGTGCAGCCCACATGCCACCCCCCTCTACCTGGCTGAATGTATCTAATATATATAATTAAATACATTCAGCAAGGTAGAGAAAGAAAAAAAAAAGTTTTATTTTGTGTTCCCGGGGACATTTAAAAATGTCCTTGGATTTTATTTTTTTAGAAATGTGTCTGCTTACCTTAGCCTGGTTGTCAGTGGGGGCTTCCTGGATCCTGGTTATGGGGGGGTCTGCCGTGGCCGCAGGTGCAGTGGCTCCCTCCCTGCGCCGCCTGTCTCTGCCACATGCACCTGGGTGGCTAGCCAGCACAGTCGCAGCTCTGTCACACGGCGGCCGCATGCTCCTCAAGGGGATCCGTGGGAGGCCCCGGCAGGCTGCCCTCTACAGTGTCTGATTAGAGGGCCGTGTCTGCCTGATGTTTTAGTAAGAAGAATGTTTTATCCCATAGGCTTCAATGTTAAAATATTCCCATTTTAATTCAATATCTAATAAACCGTTGCTTATAATATTCTGCAGTAAAGAGCCTATTTATAGATTGTTTAGTATTTAAGCATTTTTTATACTTTTTTTTGTTTAAAAATAAAAATAAAAATCGAACCTTTGCCGAACGTCTCAAAAAAGTTCGAAGTTCGCGAACTTTCGAATAGCCGATGTTCGATTCGAACTCTAAACAGATCCGAACCGAACGCTCATCCCTAGTTCCGATCCCTGTGTTTGGCACATGAGGGCTCGGCTTTTGGACGTTGTGACCGCCGCTCATTATGTGACAGGGGTTCTGGTAGATGCCCCCGGTTACCCCTCATTATCATTCACCTTTTATTTTTCCCATGTGATAATAGCATGAATTTCAGACTCATCCACCTGCCCAGTCTCCTCCCACTGCGCCACAATGTCGCTTTGCTACTCATGAACTTAGTAGTTATTATGGCTATTATTTCTTTCATTCCCTCCACGTGTGCCCGTTTCTTGTGAGATGATCGCCCAGTCACCTTTTACCCTGTCCTCGGGTATACTCCCCGCCAGCGCCTCCTCAGTCCCCACAGTCCCTGCAGTAAATCAGGTATTAAAGGATTTGTCAAGCGTCTCACTTTTTGCAGGTGAAAGTCCTGAATCGCTGGAGCAGGAATGGATGGGGTTGGTAATATTTCACTCCAGCCCCACATGGGAGAAGCTTTTTAAATTCTGCTTCAGAGCTGGGAGAGGATAACGTCTCATGGTCCTCATAGCCCCGTATTGTCCAATGAGACCGTGAGCCGGTCGGAGTGGGAGAGTTTGTACATGATGTGTCGTTAAAGCCCTGGGGGGGAATCGGTGGCATTCAGGGCTTGGATCTTATATCTTGATGATTGTTTTACACACGGAGGGTTTTCAGAAGATTGGGCTCGTTCCCTTTCAGATTTAGCGGCGCGCGCGGTGCTGCTATCATGGTGAAGTGCTGTGGTTAATTGATTTAAATTGCTGTGTCGCTGATTCCAGAGTATTGGCCCGATATTGGCTAGTTGGTTCCCCATTGCCGTCTCCAGAGTTGGCCTGTGATTCGAGGATATTGAGAGAACGAGCACGGATAATGAAAGGCGTGAAAGAGTTGCAGGAAATACACACATAGAAAAATCAATATTTATTTATAAAGGATTTTACCAGGAAGGATACATTGAGATTTCTCTCGTTTTCAAGTATGTCCTGGGTTCAACAACATTGTATTTCTGTAACAACTGTAAAAATTCAAAGTAATACAATGCAAGATATTAAAAAAAAACCCAACACAAATATACAGATTAACAGAAAATAAATATGTTGGAAATAGTCATTATGTTACATGTTTACAGGTGCATTCTGTATATAGTCACTATGTTACATGTTTACAGGTGCATTCTGTATATAGTCACTGTGTTACATGTTTACAGGCGCATTCTGTATATAGTCACTGTGTTACATGTTTACAGGTGCATTCTGTATATAGTCACTATGTTACATGTTTACAGGTGCATTCTGTATATAGTCACTGTGTTACATGTTTACAGGCGCATTCTGTATATAGTCACTGTGTACATGTTTACAGGTGCATTCTGTATATAGTCACTGTGTTACATGTTTACAGGTGCATTCTGTATATAGTCACTGTGTTACATGTTTACAGGTGCATTCTGTATATAGTCACTGTGTTACATGTTTACAGGTGCTTTCTGTATATAGTCACTGTGTTACATGTTTACAGGTGCATTCTGTATATAGTCACTATGTTACATGTTTACAGGTGCATTCTGTATATAGTCACCGTGTTACATGTTTACAGGTGCATTCTGTATATAGTCACTGTGTTACATGTTTACAGGTGCATTCTGTATATAGTCACTGTTACATGTTTACAGGTGCATTCTGTATATAGTCACTGTTACATGTTTACAGGCACATTCTGTATATAGTCACTGTGGTACATGTTTACATGTGCATTCTGTATATAGTCACTGTGTTACATGTTTACAGGTGCATTCTGTATATAGTCACTATATTACATTTTTACAGGTGCATTCTGTATATAGTCACTGTGTTACATGTTTACAGGCACATTCTGTATATAGTCACTGTGTTACATGTTTACAGGTGCATTCTGTATATAGTCACTGTGTTACATGTTTACAGGTGCATTCTGTATATAGTCACTGTGTTACATGTTTACAGGTGCATTCTGTATATAGTCACTGTGTTACATGTTTACAGGCACATTCTGTATATAGTCACTGTGGTACATGTTTACATGTGCATTCTGTATATAGTCACTGTGTTACATGTTTACAGGCACATTCTGTATATAGTCACTGTGTTACATGTTTACAGGTGCATTCTGTATATAGTCACTGTGTTACATGTTTACAGGTGCATTCTGTATATAGTCACTGTGTTACATGTTTACAGGTGCATTCTGTATATAGTCACTATGTTACATGTTTACAGGTGCATTCTGTATATAGTCACTGTGTTACATGTTTACAGGCACATTCTGTATATAGTCACTGTGTTACAGGCGCGTTCTGTAGTATAGTCACTGTGTTACATGTTTACAGGTGCATTCTGTATATAGTCACTGTGTTACATGTTTACAGGCGCATTCTGTATATAGTCACTGTGTTACATGTTTACAGGTGCATTCTGTATATAGTCACTATGTTACATGTTTACAGGTGCATTCTGTATATAGTCACTGTTACATATTTACAGGCACATTCTGTATATAGTCACTATGTTACATGTTTACAGGCACATTCTGTATATAGTCACTGTGTTACATGTTTACAGGCACATTCTGTATATAGTCACTGTGTTACATGTTTACAGGCACATTCTGTATATAGTCACTATGTTACATGTTTACAGGTGCATTCTGTATATAGTCACTGTGTTACATGTTTACAGGTGCATTCTGTATATAGTCACTGTGTTACATGTTTACAGGCTTATTCTGTATATAGTCACTGTGTTACATGTTTACAGGCACATTCTGTATATAGTCACTATGTTACATGTTTACAGGCGCATTCTGTATATAGTCACTATGTTACATGTTTACAGGCGCATTCTGTATATAGTCACTATGTTACATGTTTACAGGTGCATTCTGTATATAGTCACTATGTTACATGTTTACAGGCGCATTCTGTATATAGTCACTGTGTTACATGTTTACAGGTGCATTCTGTATATAGTCACTGTGTTACATGTTTACAGGTGTATTCTGTATATAGTCACTGTGTTACATGTTTACAGGTGCATTCTGTAGTCACTGTGTTACATGTTTACAGGTACATTCTGTATATAGTCACTGTTACATGCTTACAGGTGTATTCTGTATATAGTCACTGTTACATGCTTACAGGTGCATTCTGTATATAGTCACTGTGTTACATGTTTACAGGCACATTCTGTATATAGTCACTGTGTTACATGTTTACAGGCACATTCTGTATATAGTCACTGTGTTACATGTTTACAGGCACATTCTGTATATAGTCACTGTGTTACATGTTTACAGGCACATTCTGTATATAGTCATTATGTTACATGTTTACAGGTGCATTCTGTATATAGTCACTGTGTTACATGTTTACAGGTGCATTCTGTATATAGTCACTGTGTTACATGTTTACAGGCGCATTCTGTATATAGTCACTGTGTTACATGTTTACAGGCACATTCTGTATATAGTCACTATGTTACATGTTTACAGGCGCATTCTGTATATAGTCACTGTGTTACATGTTTACAGGTGCATTCTGTATATAGTCACTGTGTTACATGTTTACAGGTGTATTCTGTATATAGTCACTGTGTTACATGTTTACAGGTGCATTCTGTAGTCACTGTGTTACATGTTTACAGGTACATTCTGTATATAGTCACTGTTACATGCTTACAGGTGCATTCTGTATATAGTCACTGTGTTACATGTTTACAGGCACATTCTGTATATAGTCACTATGTTACATGTTTACAGGTGCATTCTGTATATAGTCACTGTGTTACATGTTTACAGGTGCATTCTGTATATAGTCACTGTGTTACATGTTTACAGGTGCATTCTGTATATAGTCACTGTTACATGTTTACAGGTGCATTCTGTATTGAGGTATGTTAGTAATGAGCTCTTCAGTGACTTTAGACTGGGGGAAGATTTGATGGCGACTGGGAGGTTATTCCATATTTGCGGTGCTCTGTAGGAAAATGAGCATCGAGCCACTTTCTTTTTGTATTGTGTGCTGGTCCTGGATCTGAGGTTATAGGATGAATATTAAGCGTTACATGCTGTGTTTTTCCACCTTTTCATCCCAAATTCCCATCAAAAT
Source organism: Leptobrachium leishanense (assembly GCA_009667805.1). NCBI lineage: Eukaryota > Metazoa > Chordata > Amphibia > Anura > Megophryidae > Leptobrachium > Leptobrachium leishanense. Next base: position 124,678,013 of record CM019072.1, on the reverse strand, counting down.
CATCCCTGCGCATCCCTTACTACTGTACTACCCCCTGGCCCTGCTGGACCCCTCCCATGGCCTATGGACCCCAGATACCTATTGTTAGAACATGGCAAAGGATTCACACCTGCTATGCTTACAGTGTGGCAGCCATCGCCACTGTGTCTCCGCACATCCACAATCAAGTGACGAGGGTTACAGATTCAATGCTGGGGTGGGGCATTGAAGGACAAGCTGAGTCTGTGCCGGAAGGTTCACCTCAGTAAACACGTTGCTTCCTCTGCATCTTACTAAACCTTCTGGCGTATCCTGAGGATTTGGAGGAAAGAAGCCAGATCTAGTTTAAAACCACCTCTAAATGCACCGATTGTCTTCCACGTCTGGGCTGAGGGTCCGCACTGCACAGAACCCCACCCAGCTCCTATTCATTCTCAGCAATTGCGCCACAAGTGGAGAAAGGTGGAATTGCAAGAGAATATATTGCTGCCAAACAATCATATTGTAGTTTCTGTAGTCCCGCCCCCTCGGAGTGGTTTATAGTCTTGGGTGTTTATGGAATCTGCACTGAGTACATGACCTTGTATGAGCTTGAATCATCACATCAATATATAGATATATTCTTCACAGTGAAGAACCCAGGCGCTCGTTATAACGGTCCGGTAACGGCAGTTACATGGCTGATAAATGCGAGGAGAGGCGGCACAGCGCAGCGAGGAGAGGGGCAGAGCACGCGGCACAGCGCAGCGAGGAGAGAGGGGGCAGAGCGCGGCACAGCGGCAGCGAGGAGAGGGGCAGAGCACGCGGCACAGCGCAGCGAGGAGAGGGGCAGAGCACGCGGCACAGCGCAGCGAGGAGAGGGGGCAGAGCACGCGGCACAGCGCAGCGAGGAGAGGGGGCAGAGCACGCGGCACAGCGCAGCGAGGAGAGGGGCAGAGCACGCGGCACAGCGCAGCGAGGAGAGGGGGCAGAGCACGCGGCACCGCAGCGAGGAGAGGGCAAGAACGCGGCACAGCGCAGCGAGGAGAGGGGCAGAGCACGCGGCACAGCGCAGCGAGGAGAGGGGCAGAGCACGCGGCACAGCGCAGCGAGGAGAGGGGGCAGAGCACGCGGCACAGCGCAGCGAGGAGAGGGGCAGAGCACGCGGCACAGCGCAGCGAGGAGAGAGGGCAGAGCACGGGGCACAGTGCAGAGAGGAGAGGGGGCAGAGCACGCGGCACAGCGAGCGAGGAGAGGGGGCAGAGCACGCGGCACAGCGCAGCGAGGAGAGGGGCAGAGCACGCGGCACAGCGCAGCGAGGAGAGAGCAGAGCACGCGGCACAGCGCAGCGAGGAGAGGGGCAGAGCACGCGGCACGCGCAGCGAGGAGAGGGAGCAGAGCACGCGGCACACAGCGCAGTGAGGAGAGGGGGCAGAGCACGCGGCACAGCGCAGAGAGGAGAGGGGCAGAGCACGCGGCACAGCGCAGCGAGGAGAGGGGGCAGAGCACGCGGCACAGCGCAGAGAGGAGAGGGGGCAGAGCACGCGGCACAGCGCAGCGAGGAGAGGGGGCAGAGCACGCGGCACAGCGCAGCGAGGAGAGAGGGCAGAGCACGCGGCACAGCGCAGCGAGGAGAGGGGCAGAGCACGCGGCACAGCTCAGCGAGGAGAGGGGGCAGAGCACGTGGCACAGCGCAGCGAGGAGAGGGGCAGAGCACGGGGCACAGCGCAGAGAGGAGAGGGGCAGAGCACGCGGCACAGCGCAGCGAGGAGAGGGAGCAGAGCACGCGGCACAGCGCAGTGAGGAGAGGGGCAGAGCACGCGGCACAGCGCAGAGAGGAGAGGGGGCAGAGCACGCGGCACAGCGCAGCGAGGAGAGGGGCAGAGCACGCGCACAGCGCAGCGAGGAGAGGGGCAGAGCACGCGGCACAGCGCAGCGAGGAGAGGGGCAGAGCACGCGGCACAGCGCAGCGAGGAGAGGGGGCAGAGCACGCGGCACAGCGCAGCGAGGAGAGGGGCAGAGCACGCGGCACAGCGCAGCGAGGAGAGAGGGCAGAGCACGGGGCACAGTGCAGGAGAGGAAGGGGGCAGAGCACGCGGCACAGCGCAGCGAGGAGAGGGAGCAGAGCACGCGGCACAGCGCAGCGAGGAGAGGGGGCAGAGCACGCGGCACCAGCGCAGAGAGGAGAGGGGGCAGAGCACGCGGCACAGCGCAGCGAGGAGAGGGGGCAGAGCACGCGGCACAGCGCAGAGAGGAGAGGGGGCAGAGCACGCGGCACAGTGCAGCGAGGAGAGAGGGCAGAGCACGGGGCACAGCGCAGCGAGGAGAGGGGGCAGAGCACGCGGCACAGCGCAGCGAGGAGAGGGGGCAGAGCACGCGGCACAGCGCAGCGAGGAGAGGGGCAGAGCACGCGGCACAGCGCAGCGAGGAGAGGGGCAGAGCACGCGGCACAGCGCAGCGAGGAGAGGGGCAGAGCACGCGGCACAGCGCAGCGAGGAGAGGGGGCAGAGCATGCGGCACAGTGCAGCGAGGAGAGGGGCAGAGCACGCGGCACAGCGCAGAGAGAGAGGGGGCAGAGCACGCGGCACAGCGCAGGGAGGAGAGGGGCAGAGCACGCGGCACAGCGCAGCGAGGAGAGGGGGCAGAGCACGCGGCACAGCGCAGCGAGGAGAGGGGCAGAGCACGCGGCACAACGCAGAGAGGAGAGGGGGCAGAGCACGCGGCACAGCGCAGGGAGGAGAGGGGCAGAGCACGCGGCACAGCGCAGCGAGGAGAGGGGCAGAGCACGCGGCACAGCGCAGCGAGGAGAGAGGGCAGAGCACGGGGCACAGCGCAGAGAGGAGAGGGGGCAGAGCACGCGGCACAGCGCAGCGAGGAGAGGGAGCAGAGCACGCGGCACAGCGCAGTGAGGAGAGGGGGCAGAGCACGCGGCACAGCGCAGAGAGGAGAGGGGGCAGAGCACGCGGCACAGCGCAGCGAGGAGAGGGGGCAGAGCACGCGGCACAGCGCAGAGAGGAGAGGGGCAGAGCACGCGGCACAGTGCAGCGAGGAGAGAGGGCAGAGCACGGGGCACAGCGCAGCGAGGAGAGGGGCAGAGCACGCGGCACAGCGCAGCGAGGAGAGGGGGCAGAGCACGCGGCACAGCGCAGCGAGGAGAGGGGCAGAGCACGCGGCACAGCGCAGCGAGGAGAGGGGGCAGAGCACGCGGCACAGCGCAGCGAGGAGAGGGGGCAGAGCACGCGGCACAGCGCAGCGAGGAGAGGGGCAGAGCACGCGGCACAGCGCAGACAAACACGTGACCTGATGCTTTTATTACTTTTTATGGCGAACGAGGAATGGATTTGTTAATCAAAAGCAAATAGGAAAATCTCATCAATCTCAACTTCCCTATGTCCCTTAATGGATAATTTGACAGTCAAATGTCCCCTCCACACCATTGATATTTAAAGGAGAGGAGCGCGCAGGGGTGAGTAGGACGAGCGTCGGTGTCAGGGTCAGAGAGCTGGATACTGATCATTGTCACAGTAGGGTCTGCACTCCACCTGTGCTCACTGCTCGGATTTCTCAGATATCGGCACCAGGTGTGGGAGCGCATTCACTCGTAACTGCCAATATTCAGCACAAGCTGCTAAAAGAGAGAAAAGTGCAACAAAGACAAACTTGTGTTTATAATGAAACAATACAAAATAATAATAACTTTTGAAATGGGATTTAATTCACTATAAACCTCTGGTTTTGCACATTTCAATGTGAAAATAATCCAGTTAGAAGAGCGAGGCCTCTGAGCTGGAGAACAACCAACAGTTTCCACGCGTTTCACTAGAAAACTGGACAATGAGCCCCGACTGGCAAAATAACGTACAAATGTATACATTACTAATACAGAATATTCTCCTGTAGTTTATGCATTAACCGTACTATGCCAATGGCAGGATGTCAACCACAACCAGGGGCCCTCGTTGCCAGATTCAGACAGGGGGACACTCAGAGCACCGATTCGTACATGAGGGGCCCCGAGTCTACAGAATTCTACATGGGGCACTTAGTAGCTCAGCCGCTCCAAAACTGAGCTTCACATCTCCCGTCCCTCTAAAGCCATCATTCCTGCACCCATTTCCCTTCAGGTGAATTGTGCCACCATTACGTCTACCTCTCGGGCTCGTTGCCTCGGGGTCCTCTTCGATTTAGATCTCTCCTTCAGTCATTAACCAAATCTTGCCATTTCCACCTAAAAAAAAACATTGCGCGTGTCCGTCCTGGTCTTAGTCAGGACTCTGCTACAATGCTCATCCAAGCTCTTATCTCCCGCCTTGACTACTGTAACCTCCTTCTCTCTGCCTTAAGAGATCCCAGATTCTCCCTCTGCAGTCTGTAATGAACACCTGTGCCAGACTCGTACACCTCACCCCTCTACAGTCTATAATAAATACCTCTGCTTGGCTCATATACCTCACATTCCGCACCCAACCCTTTGTCAGTCTGTAATGAACACCTATGTCAGACTCTTCTAACTCCCATCCTGTACCTCTCACACCTCAACCCTCTACAGTCTGTAATTAACAACCCTGCCAGACTCATCTACCTCACTATACTAATAGTATTGGGTTATGCCTGTGCGTGCTTGAAGGATTTAGCTCTGCATAACCGCGCCGCTGCCTACATCTCCTCCCTTATTAACAGGTACATCCCGTCCTGACCATTTCACTCGCCCAACTATCTGATGCTATCAGCTACTCGTACCTGCACCCCCAACTCCTGCCTTCACCCAAGCTGCCCCCTTTCTATGAAACTCCCTCCCCACAACATTAGACTCTCCCCGTCTCTCCAGTGCTTCAAGAAGTCTCTGAAAACACATTACTTTAGAGAAGCCTATCGGCTCACTCCATGATCCCTCACTGTACATTTCACTCACTATCTCCCCCACAGTCCCCATGCACCCCAATACTTCACATACTCTGTGTACCCTCTTCTCTTAGATTGTAAGCTCTGGGGCAGGGTCCCCTCTCCTCTTAGATTGTAAGCTCTGGAGCAGGGTCCCCTCTCCTCTTAGATTGTAAGCTCTGGGGCAGGGCCCCTCTTAGATTGTAAACTCTGGGGCAGGGTCTCCTCTCCTCTTAGATTGTAAGCTCTGGGGCAGGTCCCCTCCTCTTAGATTGTAAGCTCTGGGGCAGGGTCCCCTCTCCTCTTAGATTGCAAGCTCTGGGGCAGGGTCCCCTCTCCTCTTAGATTGTAAGCTCTGGGGCAGGGCCCTCTCCTCTTAGATTGTAAGCTCTGGGGCAGGGTCCCCTCTCCTCTTAGATTGTAAGCTCTGGGGCAGGGTCCCCTCTCCTCTTAGATTGCAAGCTCTGGGCAGGGTCCCCTCCTCTTAGATTGTAAGCTCTGGGGCAGGGTCCCCTCTCCTCTTAGATTGTAAGCTCTGGAGCAGGGTCCCCTCTCCTCTTAGATTGTAAGCTCTGGGGCAGGGTCCCCTCTTAGATTGTAAGCTCTGGGGCAGGTCCCCTCTCCTCTTAGATTGTAAGCTCTGGGGCAGGTCCCCTCTCCTCTTAGATTGTAAGCTCTGGGGCAGAGTCTCCTCTCCTCTTAGATTGTAAGCTCGGGGCAGAGTCTCCTCTTAGATTGTAAGCTCTGGGGCAGGGCCCCTCTTAGATTGTAAGCTCTGGGGCAGGGTCCCCTCCTCTTAGATTGTAAGCTCTGGGGCAGGGTCCCCTCTCCTCTTAGATTGTAAACTCTGGGGCAGAGTCTCCTCTCCTCTTAGATTGTAAGCTCTGGGGCAGAGTCTCCTCTCTTAGATTGTAAGCTCTGGGGCAGAGTCTCCTCTCCTACTGTTCTATGTTTTTAACTCGTATGTATATTTCTTTATCTGTCTCTCATTGTACAGCGCTGCGGAGCTTGCTGGCCCTTTATAAATACTTGTAACTGTACAATTTATTCAGTGCACAGACTCGTATGTGGGGGGTGCTCAAGGCAAAAATTCCTACAAGGAGGTGCTCAATGCACAGTTTAGTACACAGGGGGTGCTCAATGCACAGTTTAGTACACAGGGGGTGCTCAATGCACAGTTTAGTACACAGGGGGTGCTCAATGCACAGTTTAGTACACAGGGGGCGCTCAGGGCACAGAGTTTAGTACACAGGGGGTGCTCAATGCACAGTTTAGTACACAGGGGGCGCTCAATGCACAGTTTAGTACACAGGGGGCGCTCAGGGCACAGTTTAGTACACAGGGGGCGCTCAGGGCACAGAGTTTAGTACACAGGGGGCGCTCAGGGCACAGAGTTTAGTACACAGGGGGCGCTCAGGGCACAGAGTTTAGTAACAGGGGGCGCTCAGGGCACAGAGTTTAGTACACAGGGGCGCTCAGGGCACAGAGTTTAGTACACAGGGGGCGCTCAGGGCACAGTTTAGTACACAGGGGGCGCTCAGGGCACAGTTTAGTACACAGGGGGCGCTCAGGGCACAGTTTAGTACACAGGGGGCGCTCAGGGCACAGAGTTTAGTACACAGGGGGCGCTCAGGGCACAGAGTTTAGTACACAGGGGGCGCTCAGGGCACAGAGTTTAGTAACAGGGGGCGCTCAGGGCACAGAGTTTAGTACACAGGGGGCGCTCAGGGCACAGTTTAGTACACAGGGGGCGCTCAGGGCACAGTTTAGTACACAGGGGGCGCTCAGGCACAGTTTAGTACACAGGGGGCGCTCAGGGCACAGAGTTTAGTACACAGGGGGCGCTCAGGCACAGAGTTTAGTACACAGGGGGCGCTCAGGGCACAGAGTTTAGTACACAGGGGGCGCTCAGGGCACAGAGTTTAGTACACAGGGGGCGCTCAGGGCACAGTTTAGTACACAGGGGGCGCTCAGGGCACAGTTTAGTACACAGGGGGCGCTCAGGGCACAGAGTTTAGTACACAGGGGGCGCTCAGGGCACAGATCGGTATGCGGGGGCGCTCAGATTTAGGCAGGGGTGGGAGGGGCCTCAGATCACAGATTTGTTTAAGATCTGTTGGGTTTGAGGAGTAAATCCTGGTGATCTGGCGGTGATTTAGTGCAGCGACCTCTGGCAGATGTTTGGATTGATCTTTTTTTGGGATTTCTCTGCCCTCTGATCTCAAGGGATGAAAAGTTAAGATTTATTGCCATATGTGCAGGAGAATTGCAGGAGCCGTTCCTCAAGCTTTTTCCATGTTGGGGCAGGAAGAGCAGAATTTGCAGAAATATGAACATTCTAAATTGTATCAGTTTTTATCCTTTGTTATTTTCTTATCAGTATCTTCATACTTTGTTCTGACTGACTAACATTGATTGTAAGCTCTTCAGTTACATTGTTAATGTATCTATTACAAACACGGTCCCATATAAAGTCCATCGTCTCCCATTTAATGAAAGCTTCCAGCTTATTGGACAAATGGAAATGGGGATTAGTTTCTTTTCCACATAAAGTGGTTATAAATAGGACGCGCGCCCATAGTGACAGCAAGATGGATTAAGACAGCTGGGGCTCATATATATTTATGTGGAGTAGAAATCGATATCACTATCTGTGCACAGAGTTTGTTGCTGCATTATTTTGGGGTGATACACATGCTAGAGCGTGACGTTCAGGGGACACTGCGCTCTACATATACAAACATGTGTTCCCAGAGGAGACTGAGCGGTGTCTGTTTTGGGAAGCCGTGACTGGCCGCTAACTGGGACCTGAGGCCAGGATTGGTTTGTCGGCTTTTATTGGACGCCATTTACCTAAATTTTCTGCTGTAGCTTCCAAAGGATGATGAGAAATGTAGTCTGTAAGGACATAAATCAAATAAACATTCTATGGGAAAAACCTAAGTGTTGCAAACTGCTTGGAGCTGGGCAGGTGACGTGTGGTTTGGGGATGTATGGTGAGGTCAGGATGCAGGGTAACAAGCGTGAGAACTGGCTCAAGGTGAATGGAAAGCAGTGGAGAAGGTGGGTGTCCATCCAGGCCACGTATAGCCCATGTATGTAACGTGAATCGTAAGGTCACGCACAGCTTGTCCAGGCTCCGTTTAATGGGAGGTTCTGGGACTAAGAATCTGGTGAGATCCAACTGTCACCCAAAATGTTACAAAGTACCTGGAATTGCAGCAGGTATGTTCTCGTTTTCCCACTGCCCCTACTAGTACACAGGGAAGAGTGCGTTCAACCCATATGGTAAAAGATACTCGTGGGGCAAGTTACAAGGGGTATAAGCTAGAGGTGGTGTAATTTATACGTGACGCGTTACATTTCTTATGATGTCATGTACATTAGGGTGTGAGGTAATTATCGTATAGGTTAAACATGGCAAAAGTTACACAGGGCGTGAAATACACAATGAGAGCATGGAACAAAGAATGACGGAGGATTTAAATCTTGATTTATGGCCAGGAAATTTAATCTTTTTGAAACTAACATATTTCCATTTTCTTTTAATTCATATGTGTATTTCTTTTAGTGGCAGAAAGCAGACTGGGTGCCGTAACCAAAACGAAACCCAAGTGGCCCAAAGGGTGCCGTAACCAAAACGAAACCCAAGTGGCCCAACGGGTGCCGTAACCAAAATGAAACCCAAGTGGCCCAACGGGTGCCGTAACCAAAACGAAACCCAAGTGGCCCAACGGGTGCCGTAACCAAAACGAAACCCAAGTGGCCCAACGGGTGCCGTAACCAAAACGAAACCCAAGTGGCCCAACGGGTGCCGTAACCAAAACGAAACCCAAGTGGCCCAACGGGTGCCGTAACCAAAACGAAACCCAAGTGGCCCAACGGGTGCCGTAACCAAAACGAAACCCAAGTGGCCCAACGGGTGCCGTAACCAAAACGAAACCCAAGTGGCCCAACGGGTGCCGTAACCAAAACGAAACCCAAGTGGCCCAACGGGTGCCGTAACCAAAACGAAACCCAAGTGGCCCAACGGGTGCCGTAATCAAAACGAAACCCAAGTGGCCCAACGGGTGCCGTAACCAAAACGAAACCCAAGTGGCCCAACGGGTGCCGTAACCAAAACGAAACCCGAGTGGCCCAATGAGAACCGTTTGTGGACATTAGTAAAGCATGATATAAATGTTAGATACATTAAGCTTCTGGATAACCCGCTGACACATTATTACAGCATCTGTGTTGTGTATTAAGATGTGGTTTGGTGTCTGCTGGAAACAGGCGCGGGCTCTGCTCCAGGTCTCAGGTGCTGCTGGAAACAGGCGCGGGCTCTGCTCCAGGTCTCAGGTGCTGCTGGAAACAGGCGCGGGCTCTGCTCCAGGTCTCAGGTGCTGCTGGAAACAGGCGCGGGCTCTGCTCCAGGTCTCAGGTGCTGCTGGAAACAGGCGCGGGCTCTGCTCCAGGTCTCAGGTGCTGCTGGAAACAGGCGCGGGCTCTGCTCCAGGTCTCAGGTGCTGCTGGAAACAGGCGCGGGCTCTGCTCCAGGTCTCAGGTGCTGCTGGAAACAGGCGCGGGCTCTGCTCCAGGTCTCAGGTGCTGCTGGAAACAGGCGCGGGCTCTGCTCCAGGTCTCAGGTGCTGCTGGAGCCTACGTTAGGCTAGGGTCAGACCAGCGCATTTTTAACGTGCGTTTAGGCGCACTTAATCACGGCCGTAGTAGCAGCAAATGGCTCGCAATGACTGTCAATATTCGAAGTACGGTCGCACGAAAGTCCGGCCGCGCAACGCAAGTGGAAAATGAATGCATTTTTTTGAGAATGCAGAACCGCTAGTACGGACGTACAGAGTGCGCTGCGTCCGCTAGCGGTGTGTGTGTGATTAGGAGACGTCAGACGCTGCTCATGTCCGGCCAATATAACGTCCAGACGCAAAAAGTTTCCTGGTTTGGATCCGTAACAAATCACGCACGAAAATGCGCATCGTATGACCGTTTTCACGCATTCCGTGAAAAAATCCGTCAATGCGTTCGGACGCACTTTTTGACGGTTGCTGCAAATAATGCGTTTGTTTGACCCTAACCTTATTGTTTGATTAACCTCAACATCAGGATTTCTAGGATTATAGTTTTTTTATAGTTTGGTTGATCCTCAGATCTAAATACAGGTAGAATCTGCAGAGGCACAATCCAGCCTAAAGTCACTCGTTTGATAAAATCTCTGAAAGCTGCAGAAGCCCAACTGGTTCCCATCGTCCCAATGGGTCTGACTTCCAGCGATAGCCCAGCGTTTTCTGAGCTTCACAAAAGCCATGAAAGAAGCTCTCAGTTTTGCTAACAACGCGCCTTTGTTCTTGGACAAACTAGAAAACATGCTTGTGTTTAGAGCGGACAATAAAAATAAACTACCTTAGTGCAGCCGACCCTGGGAGAGGAAATCGGGGGATTTAAATACATAGAGTCAGTCATTGTTCTGCTCAATGGGTTTTTTCGGGGGGGGGGGGGGCTCAGGTTTGGACGGCGTCTGGCAATTTCAGAGCTAGAAATCAGCGGAAAGTGACACTTTTAGATAATGTCCACCACCACGGAGCCTGGCCAAGCAGAAGTCTTGTGAACGACAAGTCTCACAATGCTCAGCCGTCGCATACAGGACATGATGTATTGTAGTATAAACCTTACCATGCGCAGCTCTGCCAATACACTAAACCAAATAAATCCTCCTCGCAGCTCGCAGGGGCAATGCTGGAGTGACAGGAAGAAAATATCTGTTATGTGAGTGTGGCCCCGATCCTCAGGGGCCCAATGATGCAGGGGAGCTGGAGGGCACATGGCAGGGCTTGTAATGGGGAGCACTTTGTCTGCCATGTACCTGGCCTGGTAACATTGTAGTGGTTTTAGATATCATTACATTAATTCCAAAGCCTGATCTTACCCATCTCATCCAATCCATTTGTTTTGCTGCTTCCCCCCATGTCTGGGCACCTGACTGCCTCCTGTATGAGGGGGGGCTTCTGGATGACATCAATATAAACGGTAGATTCCAGCATAAAGAAAAAATCCCAACTAGATGCCACATGTAAAAACACCATGAAAACCACAATTATACAGGGTTATTCAGAGAGAGGTGAAAAGCAGGAGAATGACTGGAGAAGTGAAAATTCTAGGTCAAAATAGCCGATTTGGAAAGTGAGATAAATGGGAGAATTTTTCTGGTTTGGCTATTTTGACCTAGAATTTTTCATTCTCCAGTCATTCTCCTGCTTTTCACCTCTCTCTGAATAACCCTGATAATAGTCCCAAATGTCCATCAATCCTTGAGCCTTTTGGCCCCTGCGGTTCAGAGCAGGATTACTATTCCTGAGCTCACACTCTGACCGGGCACTTCCAGGGTTAAAGAATATCATTACTGTGATTTTGGAGGACTGGAGCAACCAGAGGAGGAGCCCTCGAGTTGCCCCTGAGGCGGCTCAGCAAGGGTTAATTCCACGCGCAGGCATATTGAGGCCAAGCAGCAGGAAGGAGCAGGGGGTTTATCTTAACGGGGTATACTAGCGTCCGGCGCATGTATTGCGCATGCAGTGAAGTTTTGGTAGGTGTGACATCCCACTCTTTATGTTAAATGGGGTTGTCATTTACTCAAGGGTTGGAATGGGGGTTTGAGTTTGGGCAGTTGGTTTCACCCCCTTTATCACAGCAGGGGTTGGGTGGCAGTGCTGGAAAAGGGACTCCAGTAAAACGTGTTCTTTTATAGGTTGGGACCGGATATTTAAAGGTTGAAGGTTTGGGTGTTAAGAGTTAAATGCTTAGGATGGTTTATAATAAGATTTAAAACGGGGAAGAGGGGAGGAAATTTAGCTTCTGGAGATATACAGTTGTGTTCAAAATGATTCAACCCCCAATGCTGTAAAGGGTTTTAGGGAATTTAGTGACATTTGTAATTGTATTCAGAATGAAATCCTACAAGGACTTTTTAAAGAACCATATGCAACTAAAATGACATCAATTGGTTTTGTAATACAGTAGTAAATGTTTCTTTTGTGAATTCTTCATTGACACAATTATTCAACCCCTTAAAGACTACCACTCTGAAGAACAGAGGTTCATTCAAGTGTTTTCAATCAGGTATTGAAAACACCTGTGGATGTCACGGAGCAGCAATAAAGCATAATAAGCACCAATTAGGCAGCTTTAAAATGACTGTGATACTCAGCTCCTTCTAGACATTTACTGGTGTGGTTACAAACATGGTGAAGTCAAGAGAATGGTCCAGGAAGACAAGAGAAGAGGTGATTACTCTTCACAGGAAGGGCAATGGCTATAAGAAGATTGCAAAGATGTTAAACATACCAAGAGAGACCATAGGAAGCATCATTCGCAAATTCAAGGCAAAGGGCACTGTTGAAACGCTACCTGGTCGTGGCAGAAAGAAGATGCTGACTTCGACTGCTGTGCGCTACCTGAAGCGTAGAGTGGAGAAAAGTCCCCGTGTGACTGCTGAGGAACTGAGAAAAGATTTGTCAGATGTGGGTACTGAAGTTTCAGCTCAGACAATACGGCGCACACTGCGTAATGAAGGCCTCCATGCCAGAACTCCCAGGCGCACCCCTTGCTGTCTCCAAAGAATAAGAAGAGTCGACTGCAGTATGCCAAAAGTCATGTGGACAAACCACAGAAGTTTTGGATAGTGTTCTGTGGACTGATGAAACAAAATTAGAACTGTTTGGGCCCATGGATCAACGCTATGTTTGGAGAAGGAAGAACAAGGCCTATGAAGAAAAGAACACCTTGCCTACTGTGAAGCATGGCGGGGGGTCAATCATGCTTTGGGGCTGTTTTGCTTCTGCAGGTACAGGGAAGCTTCAGCGTGTGCAAGGTACCATGAATTCTCTTCAGTACCAGGAGATATTGGATGACAATGTGATGCAGTCCGTCACAAACCTGAGGCTTGGGAGACGTTGGACCTTTCAACAGGACAATGATCCCAAGCATACCTCCAAGTCCACTAGAGCATGGTTAAAGGCTGGAACATTTTGGAGTGACCATCGCAGTCACCTGACTTAAATCCGATTGAGAACCTCTGGTGGGACTTAAAGAAAGCAGTTGCAGTGCGCAAGCCTAAGAATGTGACTGAACTGGAGGCTTTTGCCCATGACGAATGGGCGAAGATACCCGTAGATGGCTGCAAGACACTTGTGTCAAGCTATGCTTCACGTTTAAAAGCTGTTATAACTGTAAAAGGATGTTGTACTAAGTACTAAGATTGAATGTCACTTGGGGGTTGAATAAAACTGATAATGATGTGAGCACAGAAAAGACATTTGTGGTTATTTCATTATAAATGTTATGTTATATTTGTCTGACCTACACGTGCCTCTTTGATTTAATTGTAAGCAAGATGACTGAATGATCAAAATCAATGTCAAACTGGCCAAAACACTCAATTTCAGTGGGGGTTGAATAATTTTGAACACAACTGTATATATATATATATATGCGACAATCAAGCGTATGGTCAGTGTTTTCCATTTATGGAAAATGTTGAGATAAAGATGAATATTTTTGGCAATGAAGCTGTGGCCGGCAATAAATATTCCAATGAGCAAATAAAAGGTGTGAGTTTTGTATAGTAATGGTTTGGTGGCAGTGAGCGACCAGTCATCACTGGGCAAATCATGTTTTGCCTTTATTAGATTGTGCATAAATGAGGTAAATATTTGGTGGTTCTGGTAAATACTGAAGAAATGTTTGCAGAGAATGTCTTTGTTTAGGGCGGTTTGGCTGATGTTGTAGGGCTGAACAGATGCTGCAGAATAAGTTCACATGTCTTTCGTTATTCCTTAATGTCTTTACATTTTAAATGTTTTTATTTCAGGTCACTTTAATGAATTCATCAGCGACTTCCCAGTGATTCGTCTCCATTACAGTTTGTAAGTAAACATCTCTTGCATTTTTATATACTGTATTATGACATGTTTTGAGAGCAACGAGGAGGACTCAATCCCAAATCAGCGCTCTGGTAAACGTATCAAATCCATGCACTTTAATGGCTGTGGACGGTTTGCACATTAGTGTTCAGTAAGTCAGCAGACTCAGCAGATTTACTAAGGTTTTGTCATTTCTTCTTTTATTCCGCCAGTTCTTGTTAAAGCAAACAAAATATTTACCTTTCTGTCCAAATAATTCATCATTTGGTGCAGTTTCTGGCTATAGAAATGTCATGGGATGTGTCCATCCCGGTGCTGGTAACTAGGGATGAGCCGAACACCCCCCGAGTTCGGTTCGGATCCGAACCCGAACTTTCCAAATGTTCGAATCCGAACCCGAACTTTCCAAATGTTCGAATCCGAACCCGAACTCAATACAAGTCAATGGGGCTGAAAATTCGGGTTTTTAGAGTGTCCTCCAAGAGGGCATATATGCTACATATTTGCCATAAAAGGTGTATGGGGGTCCGGGTAGTGCCCTGGGGGGACAGGAAACAAGGACAAAATGTTAAAAAAAAAAAAGTTTTTAAAGGGACAGTGAGTTTTCCATGAAATAAAGGTTAAAAATAAAAACGAAAAGTTCCTTCAAATATCGTGCCTAGGAGGTCCCCATAACCTGCCCGTGAAGTGGCGGATTTCTAGGATGTATAGAAACATTTAAAAACAAAAAAAATGATGTTTCAAATGACGGTAAATGCTTTTCCTTTAATCTATCCATAAACAACTGCTTGGGGCGGCAGTCTGTATGAAAAGAGGAGACATTTTCGGACACGCAGAACAGGTTTAGTAATTTTTTGGCTAAATTATTGTGAAACTTATGCAGGCTTTGGATGAAAATAACAATAGGTGCTTTAAGGCTGGGGTCAGACTAGCGAATTTTTAACGTGCGTTTAGGCACACTTAATCACGGCCGCAGTTGCAGCAAATGACACGCAATGACGGCCAATATACGAAGTACGGCCGCATGAAAGTCCGGCCGCGCAACGCAAGTGGAAAATGAACGCATTTTTTCGAGAACGCTGAACCGCTAGTACTGACGTACAGAGTGCGCTGCGTCCGCTAGAGGCATGTGTGCGTGATTAGGAGACGTCAGACGCTGCTCATGTCCGGCCAATATAACGTCCAGACACAAAAAGTTTCCTGGTTTGAATCCGTAAAAAATCACGCACAAAAATGTGCATCGTATGACCGTTTAAGCGCTTTCCGTGAAAAAACACCTCAATGCGTTTGGCGCACTTTTTGACATTCACTGCGAAAAATGCGTTCGTTTGACCCTAGCCTAAAATTGGGCCTTTAGCGTCGGAAACAGTGCCGTCACACAGTCTCACCCCTCTGAGGATATGAATCTGATACAGGCGTCAGTGGCAGTGCAGCCAAATATTGTGCTTTTGGTGCCAGGCCTGCAAGTGTCATCATACAGTAACCCCTCTGTGGTATTGTGGAAGAATGCAGGGTGGACCATGCGGTCAGGGACGGTGCTAGACTATTTTGCGCCCTAGGCAAGACCAGCTACTTGCACCCCCCAAAAAAAACAAAAAACGACACAACATGAAACTGCTAAATTTCTTTTTACTTAAGAATAAAGTTTGAGAAGCACCAATAGTAAAATAAATATAAATTAACTCTATTAAACAAATTAAAATTAACTGTATTGAACAAATATAAATTAACGAAAAAAATAAATAAAAGTTGTCACGTAAGTTTCAATTTCAGACACATCAAAATTTCACTTTGCGTGCTGTATCCTTTGCAAATTTTCATCATGCGTTTATATATACAGTTGTGTTCAAAATTATTCGACCCCCACTGAAATTGAGTGTTTTGGCCAGTTTGACATTGATTTTGATCATTCAGTCATCTTGCTTACAATTAAATCAAAGAGGCACGTGTAGGTCAGACAAATATAACATAACATTTATAATGAAATAAGCACAAATGTCTCTTTTCTGTGCTCACATCATTATCAGTTTTATTCAACCCCAAGTGACATTCAATCTTAGTACTTAGTACAACATCCTTTTACAGTTATAACAGCTTTTAAACGTGAAGCATAGCTTGACACAAGTGTCTTGCAGCGATCTACGGGTATCTTCGCCCATTCGTCATGGGCAAAAGCCTCCAGTTCAGTCACATTCTTAGGCTTGCGCACTGCAACTGCTTTCTTTAAGTCCCACCAGAGGTTCTCAATCGGATTTAAGTCAGGTGACTGCGATGGCCACTCCAAAATGTTCCAGCCTTTAATCTGCAACTATGCTCTAGTGGACTTGGAGGTATGCTTGGGATCATTGTCCTGTTGAAAGGTCCAACGTCTCCCAAGCCTCAGGTTTGTGACGGACTGCATCACATTGTCATCCAATATCTCCTGGTACTGAAGAGAATTCATGGTACCTTGCACACGCTGAAGCTTCCCTGTACCTGCAGAAGCAAAACATGATTGACCCCCCGCCATGCTTCACAGTAGGCAAGGTGTTCTTTTCTTCATAGGCCTTGTTCTTCCTCCTCCAAACATAGCGTTGATCCATGGGCCCAAACAGTTCTAATTTTGTTTCATCAGTCCACAGAACACTATCCCAAAACTTCTGTGGTTTGTCCACATGACTTTTGGCATACTGCAGTCGACTCTTCTTATTCTTTGGAGACATCAAGTGGGTGCGCCTGGGAGTTCTGGCATGGAGGCCTTCATTACGCAGTGTGCGCCGTATTGTCTGAGCTGAAACTTCAGTACCCACATCTGACAAATCTTTTCTCAGTTCCTCAGCAGTCACACGGGGACTTTTCTCCACTCTACGCTTCAGGTAGCGCACAGCAGTCGAAGTCAGCATCTTCTTTCTGCCACGACCAGGTAGCGTTTCAACAGTGCCCTTTGCCTTGAATTTGCGAATGATGCTTCCTATGGTCTCTCTTGGTATGTTTAACATCTTTGCAATCTTCTTATAGCCATTGCCCTTCCTGTGAAGAGTAATCACCTCTTCTCTTGTCTTCCTGGACCATTCTCTTGACTTCACCATGTTTGTAACCACACCAGTAAATGTCTAGAAGGAGCTGAGTATCACAGTCATTTTAAAGCTGCCTAATTGGTGCTTATTATGCTTTATTGCTGCTCCGTGACATCCACAGGTGTTTTCAATACCTGATTGAAAACACTTGAATGAACCTCTGTTCTTCAGAGTGGTAGTCTTTAAGGGGTTGAATAATTGTGTCAATGAAGAATTCACAAAAGAAACATTTACTACTGTATTACAAAACCAATTGATGTCATTTTAGTTGCATATGGTTCTTTAAAAAGTCCTTGTAGGATTTCATTCTGAAGACAATTACAAATGTCACTAAATTCCCTAAAACCCTTTACAGCATTGGGGGTTGAATCATTTTGAGCACAACTGTATATTGCCCAGGCCAGCTCACATCATGCGTATATATATTGCCCAGGCCAATCCCCTGGTGGAGATAGGGGGTTCATTTGAACCCCGATATCTCCAGGCATCTAGTGGGTCATGGAGGGTGTCAATCGAAAGGCCTGAGCATGGCCTTTCGAATGATACCCAACATGACCAGGTATAAAGTAGAAAAAATAAAATAAAAACATGTTTTTTTTTTTTGTGTGATATTTTTATTAATGCAGCAATATTGTTCACATTGCAATTATAATGTGAATGATGATGCACTAATGATTTTTTTCTATGGGGTGCGTTTACTATAAATCACGTAATTCCCCCCACAAAATGTAACAAGTCCCCATTTCTAATTTTTGTACAAGCTCTCCCCATAGAAAACATAACCGCAAACGCTTGTGCTAAAATGTGAAAAAAACAACACTTTACACACTGCAGATGATTAAAAATTAAATTTTTATTGCATTTTTTTCATAATATACAGCCAGGACAGGACGTATACATATAAAAATGATATATTATGAATCTGCGGAGTCTGCCGGAAAGAACGATATCTAACATGTCGGTCATTTAACAAAATGTGGCTTCAAAAATCGCGTTTAAAATTGATGAGCGAAATCGGTAAAAATGAGCTGAGCACACAGCGGTGAAATAGAGCATATTAGAAGTTTTAGGAGGGAAATTAACACTTCTCAAATCTCAATCAGAAGCAGACACCACCCCACCCCCTCAGTATAGTCTACAATGTATCAAATTGATTAGACCAGACTAAAAACACCTGTTATGCCATTTGAAAAACACAGGTCATTTAGAGTTGAGAATCTTTGCACGTACACATTAGTTTTTAATTCAATTTCTAATAACCCGTTGCTTATAATATTCTGCAGTAAAGAGTCTCTTTATTTCTAGATTTTTTAGTATTCTTTTAAGCATTTTCTATACTTTTTTCAAAATTTCTTTTTTTTTTGCAAACTCGAACCGAACACACCCAAAAAGTTTGAAGTTTGCGAACTGTCGAACAACCAAAGTTCGGTTCGAACTCTGAACCGTCCGAACCGAACAGGTCATCCTTACTGGTAACGCAATCGGAATTTCTCGAATTGCTTTTGGGGTTTCTGCAGCCGTATTTTAAATAAAAGGAGCCACTTTACAGCCCATTGGATCTGTTCCGGTAAAATCACCAAAATGCAGGCTCTTTATAAATGTGAACGATTAGAAAGGTCACAGCAGTTAGATGGGGGTCACATGATAACTGGTAATAATGTGGAGTCTGCAGACTTTTCATTGCATGACTCCCAACACATTCAGCCAGACACTTCCTGAGGGTGATGGTCTCCAAGGAACTCACTTTATTCTTTACTGTCCCCGATTTAACACAGTTTTTCCCATGACTACGTCATTCATGTATGTGACGGCTGAATGTCACAGCAATCGTTTTGGGAAACTTGTTGGGGGAATTGGCCACCACTGTCACATGTGCGAAACAATCCAGAATCCTCCATTACTACAACCAATGTGATGTTAGTCTGGATCCAAACTATTGTCACGTGATTCTCTAGATTTTCATGTCAGGCTGTGTTTCCATCTGAGACCGTGGTCACGAGCGCAAACAAGCACACAGGAAACGTCCGTGGGAATGGGTGTTCTCTCCTATCGGACGCCCGTGTGGCCATGTTTGTGCGCTCAGCTCTACATATGGAGTATTGAGCCGTGTAGACCCATTGAACGTCCGTCGTATCTCTTTGACAAGGTTTCGGCACGTTCGGTGTAACATGCAATACTAGTACACACGATACACCATGTGCCCCCCCCCCGTCAGAAAGCGGAGACGGACGCAGGGCGGAGTCACATGGACGCACTCAATGCACTCGTGTGACCACGGGCTTCGGGTTCGATTTAATTCATCCCAATGGCTGAAACTGGGATGATTTTTGGCCATTTTTCAGTTAGGGAGATTCAAATTCAGCTTTACCAGCATTTTGATTGCAGATAAAAATTCGGATGAAATATTGACTCGCGCAGCGACACATTTCCATGGAACCATCATCGATGTCCATTCAAATTTATCAGTATACAAAAATTTCCAATGCAGAACGGTGGCGATAAATGGATTTTCAGCCAAGAAATTGAGGGAATTAGACTGAAATCTTTTTATAAACATCTGATTTTTCAAATTTCCGACTTTTAAAGGCACAAATCTGTATGATGCTGAATTGCGGAATTTTTCTTCTGGCCAAACTTTCTTTTTCGCACCAGAGACGTTTTTCAAATATCATCTTGGGCTGAATTTTTTTAACCGAATCAGCCAATATTTTGAAAAAGATATTGTTTGCAAGCAGCGGCTATTTATTCAGAAAGATATTAAGCCTCAGCGCTCTCTATATATATATATATATATGCTGCATAAACTCTTAACGGGGAGGGGGGGCAGAGTGAGCAGCGGGAAAGATTCGAGTTGCACCGTCATTGCGCAGAGCTGTTTGATGCGTAGCGGCTCAGTGATTTACAGCTGCAGCGCTAAGATTCCTGACCTTATTATTGTCTGAAATGAATAAATAGAAATTATCAGGTCATTCTCTCATCAGATTTCCATGGAATTCAGAGCCGACCCGTTTATTCCCGTCATCTCATTTGTTAGGGAAAGTATTTACTGTTGCGCGTTCACTTCCTCCGGTTACTTCCTGTATCACTGGAGGAAATGCTAATTAGTTCGGCGACCAGGCTGTTACCTCGTCCTTTTATACTGATCACTGAGTGTTGATATACTGGATACTCTGGATGCCGCCGCGTTGCTTTCCGTGCGCTCAGCTCAGGGTTAAACCCCTAATAAAAGTTCCATTTATAGTTTCGGCCACGAGCAGATGTTACCTGAAACAACCCCCTGCCGGGTCTGTCAGCTGATGTAACTGATTCATTGTTATGCCAAAAATGGCGTAACCCGAGAGCGCGGCGCAGAATGCAACGCGATGCAGAGCGGCAGCGCTATTTATAGACCCCCCAGATCTCGCCGGCAAAGAAGTGGACAATAAGACGTCCTTACCCAGTGCTTTCTCGATCCTGCACCTGAAATCCGGCGTAAAGTGTGGAAATCTGCCAAGTAAAAACATGCCAACGGCCCCAGCCCAAACACCCCTATATGTGGATAAATTCCCCATCTGAGCACAGTGACAGGGGAGCGCAGCGAGCGCTTATCCGGCTGGGTGTAGTAGAGGTAACATCACTGCTCTGCGTGGAGAGAGACTGTGGAGACACAGGTTCGATCCCAGCAAGAGCTCCTCTCCAGTAAGTGTCCTTGGGCAAGACATCCAACAGTATAGACTCGCACCAAGGACATACTGAAAACCAGAGAAAACTCAGTGTATCCTTCCTGGGAAACCAGAGGAATCTCAATGTGTCCTTCCTGGAAAACCAGAGAAATCTCAATGTATCCTTCCTGGAAAACCAGAGGAATCTCAATGTGTCCTTCCTGGAAAACCAGAGAAATCTCAATGTGTCCTTCCTGGAAAACCAGAGAAATCTCAATGTGTCCTTCCTGGAAAACCAGAGAAATCTCAATGTATCCTTCCTGGAAAACCAGAGAAATCTCAATGTGTCCTTCCTGGGAAACCAGAGAAATCTCAATGTATCCTTCCTGGAAAACCAGAGAAATCTCAATGTTCCTTCCTGGAAAACCAGAGAAATCTCAATGTATCCTTCCTGGAAAACCAGAGAAATCTCAATGTATCCTTCCTGGAAAACCAGAGAAATCTCAATGTATCCTTCCTGGAAAACCAGAGAAAACTCAATGTATCCTTCCTGGAAAACCAGAGAAATCTCAATGTATCCTTCCTGGAAAACCAGAGAAATCTCAATGTATCCTTCCTGGAAAACCAGAGGAATCTCACTGTATCCTTCCTGGAAAACCAGAGAAATCTCAATGTATCCTTCCTGGAAAACCAGAGAATCTCAATGTGTCTGTCCTGGAAAACCAGAGAAATCTCAATGTATCCTTCCTGGAAAACCAGAGGAATCTCAATGTGTCCTTCCTGGAAAACCAGAGAAATCTCAATGTATCCTTCCTGGAAAACCAGAGAAATGTCAATGTATCCTTCCTGGAAAACCAGAGAAATGTCAATGTATCCTTCCTGGAAAACCAGAGAAATCTCAATGTATCCTTCCTGGGAAACCAGAGAAATCTCAATGTATCCTTCCTGGAAAACCAGAGAAATCTCAATGTATCCTTCCTGGAAAACCAGAGAAATCTCAATGTATCCTTCCTGGAAAACCAGAGAAATCTCAATGTATCCTTCCTGGGAAACCAGAGAAATCTCAATGTATCCTTCCTGGGAAACCAGAGAAATCTCAATGTATCCTTCCTGGGAAACCAGAGAAATCTCAATGTATCCTTCCTGGGAAACCAGAGAAATCTCAATGTATCCTTCCTGGTAAACCAGAGAAATCTCAATGTATCCTTCCTGCTAAAATACTTTCTCAAAAAAAAATAAAAAAATGTGGCGCGTTCACAGACACACCAAACAGTTCTATACGCGGAGCAATTCCCCTGCCTTGTCGCGGCGACTGCACAAACATCTCTCCTCTGTGTAATATTATAGGTTTTATTCAGGGGATTGGAGCTGGGCGGGAGGTAATGTTGCCGCAATGTAACCCGCCGCAGAGTAACGCGCCGCAAAGTAACCCGCCGCAGAGTAACGCGCCGCAAAGTAACCCGCCGCAGAGTAACCCGCCGCAGAGTAACGCGCCGCAAAGTAACCCGCCGCAGAGTAACGCGCCGCAAAGTAACCCGCCGCAGAGTAACCCGCCGCAGAGTAACGCGCCGCAAAGTAACCCGCCGCAGAGTAACCCGCCGCAGAGTAACGCGCCGCAAAGTAACCCGCCGCAGAGTAACGCGCCGCAAAGTAACCCGCCGCAGAGTAACGCGCCGCAAAGTAACCCGCCGCAGAGTAACGTGCCGCAAAGTAACCCGCCGCAGAGTAACCCGCCGCAGAGTAACGCGCCGCAAAGTAACCTGCCGCAGAGTAACCCGCCGCAGAGTAATGCGCCGCAAAGTAACCCGCCGCAGAGTAATGCGCCGCAAAGTAACCCGCCGCAGAGCAATGCGCCGCAAAGTAACCCGCCGCAGAGTAACGCGCCGCAAAGTAACCCGCCGCAGAGTAACGCGCCGCAAAGTAACCCGCCACAAAGTAACGCGCCGCAAAATAACGCGCCGCAGAGTAACGCGCTGCAAAGTAACGGGCCACAATGTAACCCGCCGCAGAGTAACCCGCCGCAAAGTTTCCCTGAAAGGATATAATATATTGTGCAATTATACTTGAATACTCTCTCCATCCACAAGTGGGGGGGGGGCAGGATGGATGCATCACAGCTGAAAAGCCAAGCATTAAAATGATAGAGCGCAGGAGGGAGCAGAATGAAGGGGACAGAGCGCAGGAGGGAGCAGAATGAAGGGGACAGAGCGCAGGAGGGAGCAGAATGAAGGGGACAGAGCGCAGGAGGGAGCAGAATGAAGGGGACAGAGCGCAGGAGGGAGCAGAATGAAGGGGACAGAGCGCAGGAGGGAGCAGAATGAAGGGGACAGAGCGCAGGAGGGAGCAGAATGAAGGGGACAGAGCGCAGGAGAGAGCAGAATGAAGGGGACAGAGCGCAGGAGGGAGCACAATGAAGGGGACAGAGCGCAGGAGAGAGCAGAATGAAGGGGACAGAGCGCAGGAGGGAGCAGAATGAAGGGGACAGAGCGCAGGAGAGAGCAGAATGAAGGGGACAGAGCGCAGGAGGAGCAGAATGAAGGGGACAGAGCGCAGGAGAGAGCAGAATGAAGGGGACAGAGCGCAGGAGGGAGCACAATGAAGGGGACAGAGCGCAGGAGAGAGCAGAATGAAGGGACAGAGCGCATGAGGGAGCAGAATGAAGGGACAGAGCGCAGGAGGGAGCAGAATGAAGGGGACAGAGCGCAGGAGAGAGCAGAATGAAGGGGACAGAGCGCATGAGGGAGCAGAATGAAGGGGACAGAGCGCAGGAGGGAGCAGAATGAAGGGACAGAGCGCAGGAGGGAGCAGAATGAAGGGGACAGAGCGCAGGAGGGAGCAGAATGAAGGGGACAGAGCGCAGGAGGGAGCAGAATGAAGGGGACAGAGCGCATGAGGGAGCAGAATGAAGGGGACAGAGCGCAGGAGGGAGCAGAATGAAGGGGACAGAGCGCAGGAGGGAGCAGAATGAAGGGGACAGAGCGCAGGAGGAGCAGAATGAAGGGGACAGAGCGCAGGAGGGAGCAGAATGAAGGGGACAGAGCGCAGCAGGGAGCAGAATGAGGGGACAGAGCGCAGGAGGGAGCAGAATGAAGGGGACAGAGCGCAGGAGGGAGCAGAATGAAGGGGACAGAGCGCAGGAGAGAGCAGAATGAAGGGGACAGAGCGCAGGAGGGAGCAGAATGAAGGGGACAGAGCGCAGGAAGAGCAGAATGAAGGGGACAGAGCGCAGGAGGGAGCAGAATGAAGGGGACAGAGCGCAGGAGAGAGCAGAATGAAGGGGACAGAGCGCAGGAGGGAGCAGAATGAGGGGACAGAGCGCAGGAGGAGCAGAATGAAGGGGACAGGCGCAGGAGAGAGCAGAATGAAGGGGACAGAGCGCAGGAGAGAGCAGAATGAAGGGGACAGAGCGCAGGAGGGGCAGAATGAAGGGGACAGAGCGCAGGAGGGAGCAGAATGAAGGGGACAGAGCACAGGAGGGAGCAGAATGAAGGGGACAGAGCACAGGAGGGAGCAGAATGAAGGGGACAGAGCGCAGGAGGAGCAGAATGAAGGGGACAGAGCGCAGGAGAGAGCAGAATGAAGGGGACAAGAGCGCAGGAGGAGCAGAATGAGGGACACTGAGCGCAGGAGGGGCGAGGGCGCAGGAGGGAGCAGAATGAAGGAACAGAGCGCAGGAGAGAGCAGAATGAAGGGGACAGAGCGCAAGAGGGAGCAGAATGAAGGGGACAGAGCGCAAGAGGGGCAGAATGAAGGGGACAGAGCGCAAGAGGGAGCAGAATGAAGAGGACAGAGCGCAGGAGGGAGCAGATGAAGGGGACAGAGCGCAAGAGGGAGCACAATGAAGGACAGAGCGCGAGGAGGGAGCAGAATGAAGGGGACAGAGCGCATGAGGAGCAGAATGAAGGGGACAGAGCGCAGGAGGGAGCAGAATGAAGGGGACAGAGCGCAGGAGGGAGCAGAATGAAGGGGACAGAGCGCAGGAGGGAGCAGAATGAAGGGGACAGAGCGCAGGAGGGAGCAGAATGAAGGGGACAGAGCGCAGGAGGGAGCAGAATGAAGGGGACAGAGCGCAAGAGGGAGCACAATGAAGGGGACAGAGCGCAGGAGGGAGCAGAATGAAGGGGACAGAGCGCAGGAGGAGCAGAATGAAGGGGACAGAGCGCAAGAGGGAGCACAATGGAAGGGGACGGAGCGCAGGAGGGAGCAAGAATGAAGGGGACAGAGCGCAGGAGGGAGAAATGAAGGGGACAGAGCGCAGGAGGGAGCAGAATGAAGGGGACAGAGCACAGGAGGGAGCAGAATGGAAGGGGACAGAGCGCAGGAGAGAGCAGAATGAAGGGGACAGAGCGCAGGAGGGAGCAGAATGAAGGGGCAGAGCGCAGGAGAGAGCAGAATGAAGGGGACAGAGCGCAGGAGGGAGCAGAATGAAGGGGACAGAGCGCGGAGAGAGCAGAATGAAGGGGACAGAGCGCAGGAGGGAGCAGAATGAAGGGGACAGAGCGCAGGAGGGAGCAGAATGAAGGGGACAGAGCGCAGGAGGGAGCAGAATGAAGGGGACAGAGCGCAGGAGAGAGCAGAATGAAGGGGACAGAGCGCAGGAGGGAGCAGAATGAAGGGGACAGGAGCGCAGGAGAGAGCAGAATGAAGGGGACAGAGCGCAGGAGGGAGCAGAATGAAGGGGACAGAGCGCAGGAGGGAGCAGAATGAAGGGACAGAGCGCAGGAGGAGCAGAATGAAGGGGACAGAGCGCAGGAGGGAGCAGAATGAAGGGACAGAGCGCAGGAGGGAGCAGAATGAAGGGGACAGAGCGCAGGAGGGAGCAGAATGAAGGGACAGAGCGCAGGAGGGAGCAGAATGAAGGGGACAGAGCGCAGGAGGGAGCAGAATGAAGGGGACAGAGCGCAGGAGGGAGCAGAATGAAGGGGACAGAGCGCAGGAGGGAGCAGAAATGAAGGGGACAGAGCGCAGGAGGGAGCAGAATGATGGGGACAGAGCGCAGGAGGGAGCAGAATGAAGGGGACAGAGCGCAAGAAGGAGCAGAATGAAGGGGACAGAGCGCATGAGGAGCAGAATGAAGGGGACAGAGCGCAGGAGGGAGCAGAATGAAGGGGACAGAGCGCAGGAGGGAGCAGAATGAAGGGGACAGAGCGCAGGAGGGAGCAGAATGAAGGGGACAGAGCGCAGGAGGGAGCAGAATGAAGGGACAGAGCGCAGGAGGGAGCAGAATGAAGGGGACAGAGCGCAGGAGGGAGCAGAATGAAGGGGACAGAGCGCAGGAGGGAGCAGAATGAAGGGGACAGAGCGCAGGAGGGAGCAGAATGAAGGGGACAGAGCGCAGGAGGGAGCAGAATGAAGGGGACAGAGCGCAGGAGGGAGCAGAATGATGGGGACAGAGCGCAGGAGGGAGCAGAATGAAGGGGACAGAGCGCAAGAAGGAGCAGAATGAAGGGGACAGAGCGCATGAGGGAGCAGAATGAAGGGGACAGAGCGCAGGAGGGAGCAGAATGAAGGGGACAGAGCGCAGGAGGGAGCAGAATGAAGGGGACAAGCGCAGGAGGGAGCAGAATGAAGGGGACAGAGCGCAGGAGGGAGCAGAATGAAGGGGACAGAGCGGCAGGAGGGAGCAGAATGAAGGGGACAGAGCACAGGAGGGAGCAGAATGAAGGGGACAGAGCGCAGGAGGGAGCAGAATGAAGGGGACAGAGCGCAGGAGGGAGCAGAATGAAGGGGACAGAGCGCAGGAGGGAGCACACTGCAAGAGACATAAGACAAAGTAAAAGGCATGTAAGGAGAGAGGGGGAGAGTAGAAATGTAAGGGGCAGGAAAGACATGGTAAAGATAAGGAACAGAATGGAAGCGAGAAACGGCGATATAATATATATATATATATACATACATATATATATACATACATACATACACACATACACAGTGGCAAGATAAAGTATGTGAACCCTTTGGGATTACGTGGAGTTTTGCATGAATTGGTCATAAAATGTGCTCTGATCTTCATCTAAGTCACAACAATTAGAAAAACACAGTCTGCTTAAAATAATACAACACAAACATTATATGTTTTCATGTGTTTATTGAACAGAACATGTAAACATTCACAGTGCAGGGTGGAAAAAGTATGTGAACCCCTAGCCTAATGACTTCTCCAAGAGCTAATTGGAGCCAACCTTGAGTCCAATCAGTGTGATATTATTGGATGTGTTGCTGAAAGCTGTCCTGCCCTTTAAAAACACACACCAGTTTTGGGTTTACTGGTTTCAAGAAGCACTGCCTGATGTGAACCATGCCTCGCAGAAAAGAGCTCTCAGAAGACCTACGATCAAGAATTGTTGACTTGCATGAAGCTGGAAAGGGTTACAAAAGTATCTCCTAAAGCCTTGATGTTCATGTGTCCACGGTAAGACAGACGGTCTACAAATGGAGAAAGTTCAGCACTGTTGCTACTCTCCCTAGGCGTGGTCGTCCTGTAAAGATGACTGCAAGAGCACAGCGCAGAATGCTTAATGAGGTAAAGAAGAATCCTAGAGTGTCAGCTAAAGACTTACAGAAATCTCTGGCACATGCTAACATTTTTGTTGACACATCTACAGTAAGGAAAACAGTAAACAAGAATGGAGTACATGGGAGGACACCACGGAGGAAGCCATTGCTGTCCAAAAAGAATATTGCAGCACATTTGAAGTTTGCAAAAGAGCACCTGGATGTTCCACAGCACTACTGGCAAAATATTCTGTGGACAGATGAAACCAAAATTGAGTTGTTTGGAAAAAACACACAACACTGTGTGTGGAGAAAAAAAGGCACAGCGCACCAACATCAAAATCTCATCCCCACTGTAAAACATGGCGTAGGGAGCATCATGGTTTGGGGCTGCTTTGCTGCCTCAGGGCCTGGATGGATTGTTGTCATTGATGGAAAAATGAATTCCAGAGTTTATCAAGACATTTTGTAGGAAAACGTAAGACCATCTGTCCGCCAAGTGAAGCTCCGCAGAGGATGGGTGATGCAACAGGACAATGACCCAAAGCATACAAGTAATTCAACAAAAGAATGGCTTCAACAAAACACAATACGCCTTCTGGAGTGGCCCAGTCAGAGTCCTGACCTCAACCCGATTGAAATGTTGTGGCATGACCTTAAGAGAGCGATTCACACCAGACATCCCAAGAATATTGCTACACTGAAACAGTTTTGTGAAGAGGAGTGGTCCAAAATTACTCCAGATGGTTGTGCAGGTCTGATCTGCAACTACAGGAAACGTTTGGTTGAGGTTATTGCTGCCAAAGGAGGGTCAACCAGTTATTAAGTCCAAAGGTTCACATACTTTTTCCACCCTGCACTGTGAATGTTTACATGTTCTGTTCAATAAACACATGAAAACATAATGTTTGTGTTGTATTATTTTAAGCAGACTGTGTTTTTCTAATTGTTGTGACTTCGATGAAGATCAGAGCACATTTTATGACCAATTCATGCAAAACTCCACGTAATCCCAAAGGGTTCACATACTTTTTCTTGCCACTGTATATATATATATAACGATTTATAAGGTGTTCTCAGTTGCATGGTTATTGTTTTTGGTTTATATATGGGGCATCATTTAATCCTGTGCCTAAAAGTATAATTTTCCCGAGATTTCTCGGTAATTCCAGAACGATCAAAGCAGCGCTGGAATGCCACCAGCTTTCCATTACAGGTTTGGATCAGGGACAAAATCCATTGTAGTTTGTAACGGCTTCTGTGTTTCTAGTGGCGCTGCAGAAAGGAGACGTATGAAGGAAAACTTCAATGGTTTGGTAATGTTTTATCAAGAGAGAAAGCGGAAGATTTATAAAAACACTGCGTGTAGACGAGTAAAAATAGTACAACGAGCGCTCAGGGCCAATTACTGTATTGTGTGGTTTTACAATAAGTGCACCAGGTGTTGTGTACTTGCATTGCTTTGCCGGGATCTCATTGTTACTCGGTTTCCCTCATGTCCTGCTCAGACTCCTCTGCCATTTGTGGAAGTCTAGGTGTGAGTCCGCGGGAAGGACTGCTCACTTTTTGTGGAGCGCTCGGTGCGGACTCTTCTTTTCCTCCATATTTTGGAACAGTAGTGATAGAGGTGTGGCACGGCTTTATTCGTCTAGTAATATTTCTGTGTTGTCACAGTAACAATGTAACACAAAGGTGCTGATTTAAGTTTTTATTCACAGACTGCAGGAGCGTATCACCTGGGGGTGTGTGCGACCTGGGGGTGTGTGCGAGCTGGGGGTGTGTGCGACCTGGGGGTGTGTGCGACCGGGGGTGTGTGCGCGACCTGGGGGTGTGTGCGCGACCTGGGGGGTGTGGTGCGCGACCTGGGGGTGTGTGCGACCTGGGGGTGTGTGTGCGACCTGGGGGTGTGTGCGACCTGGGGGTGTGTGCGCGACCTGGGGGTGTGTGCGACCTGGGGGTGTGTGTGCGACCTGGGGGTGTGTGTGCGACCTGGGGGTGTGTGCGCGACCTGGGGGTGTGTGCGCGACCTGGGGGTGTGTGCGCGACCTGGGGGTGTGTGTGCGACCTGGGGGTGTGTGCGACCTGGGGGTGTGTGCGACCTGGGGTGTGTGCGACCTGGGGGTGTGTGCGACCTGGGGGTGTGTGCGACCTGGGGGTGTGTGCGTGTGTGCGACCTGGGGTGTGTGAGACCTGGGGGTGTGTGAGACCTGGGGGGTGTGTGCGACCTGGGGGTGTGTGCGACCTGGGGGTGTGTGCGACCTGGGGGTGTGTGCGACCTGGGGGGTGTGTGCGACCTGGGGGGTGTGTGCGACCTGGGGGGTGTGTGCGACCTGGCGGTGTGTGCGACCTGGCGGTGTGTGCGACCTGGCGGTGTGTGCGACCTGGGAGTGTGTGCAACCTGGAGGTGTGCGCGACCTGGGGGTGTGCGCGACCTGGGGGTGTGCGCGACCTGGAGGTGTGCGCGACCTGGAGGTGTGTGCGACCTGGAGGTGTGCGCGACCTGGGGGTGTGTGCGACGGCACAACCTGCCTGATGTATGGAGTCTTGTGGCTTTTCTGTGGAGCTTCAATGAGACCACCTCGTTTGGCCGTTCGCGCAGCCAATAAAAAGGAATGTCTTCATACAAATCAAAATGTGTTAAGCCCCGTTCACACCTCAGCATTTTACGACGCTTTCCTGCACGCTGTAAACCGCTCAACCCCGGAAATCCCTTGATTTCCTATGGGGCTGGTTCACACCTGGACGTTTTACAGCGCGCAGGAAAGTGCTGTAAAATGTCTGACGCCCAAAGAAGTACGGGAGCTTATTTGGGGCGTATAGCAGCGCGTTCGTGGCCATAGACATAGCCGCGAAAGTGCTGCAATGCGCGTTCATGCGTTTTTTCATATGTGCGATGCGCATGTTTGAAAAACACTGAAGTGTGAACCCGGCCTTAGTGCATTCAGATGCACCTGTACGTCACACACCGCGCCTCTCTGTACGTCACACACCGCGCCTCTCTGTACGTCACACACCGCGCCTCTCTGTACGTCACACACCGCGCTGCTCTGTACGTCACACACCGCGCCTCTCTGTACGTCACACACCGCGCCTCTCTGTACGTCACACACCACGCCTCTCTGTACGTCACACACCGCGCCTCTCTGTACGTCACACACCGCGCCTCTCTGTACGTCACACACCGCGCCTCTCTGTACGTCACACACCGCGCCTCTCTGTACGTCACACACCGCGCCTCTCTGTACGTCACACACCGCGCCTCTCTGTACGTCACACACCGCGCCTCTCTGTACGTCACACACCGCGCCTCTCTGTACGTCACACACCGCGCCGCTCTGTACGTCACACACCGCGCCTCTCTGTACGTCACACACCGCGCCTCTCTGTACGTCACACACCGCGCCTCTCTGTACTTCACACACCGCGCCTCTGTACTTCACACACTGCGCCTCTCTGTACGTCACACACCGCGCCTCTCTGTACGTCACACACCGCGCCTCTCTGTACGTCACACACCGCGCCGCTCTGTACGTCACACACACGCGCCTCTCTGTACGTCACACACCGCGCCTCTCTGTACGTCACACACCGCGCCTCTCTGTACTTCACACACCGCGCCTCTGTACTTCACACACTGCGCCTCTCTGTACGTCACACACCGCGCCTCTCTGTACGTCACACACCGCGCCTCTCTGTACGTCACACACCGCGCCTCTCTGTACGTCACACCGCGCCTCTCTGTACGTCACACACCGCGCCTCTCTGTACGTCACACACCGCGCCTCTCTGTACTTCACACACCGCGCCGCTCTGTACGTCACACACCGCGCCTCTCTGTACGTCACAACACCGCCCTCTCTGTACGTCACACACCGCGCCTCTCTGTACGTCACACACCGCGCCTCTCTGTACGTCACACACCGCGCCTCTCTGTACGTCACACACCGCGCCGCTCTGTACGTCACACACCGCGCCGCTCTGTCAACACACACCGCGCCTCTCTGTACGTCACACACCGCGCCTCTCTGTACGTCACACACCGCGCCTCTCTGTACGTCACA
The DNA here is from genome assembly GCA_009667805.1 of Leptobrachium leishanense. Lineage (NCBI taxonomy): Eukaryota > Metazoa > Chordata > Amphibia > Anura > Megophryidae > Leptobrachium > Leptobrachium leishanense. Next base: position 124,647,009 of record CM019072.1, on the reverse strand, counting down.
CACCGCGCTCTCTGTACTTCACACACCGCGCCGCTCTGTACGTCACACACCGCGCCTCTCTGTACGTCACACACCGCGCCTCTCTGTACGTCACACACCGCGGCCTCTCTGTACGTCACACACCGCGCCTTCTGTAACGTCACACCCGCGCCTCTCTGTACGTCACACACCGCGCCTCTCTGTACGTCACACACCGCGCCTCTCTGTACTTCACACACCGCGCCTCTCTGTACGTCACACACCGCGCCTCTCTGTACGTCACACACCGCGCCTCTCTGTACTTCCACAACACCGCCTCTCTGTACGTCACACACGGCGCCTCTCTGTACGTCACACACCGGCTCTCTGTACGTCACACCCGCGCCTCTCTGTACGTCACACACCGCGCCTCTCTGTACGTCACACACCGCGCCTCTCTGTACGTCACACACCGCGCCTCTCTGTACGTCACACACCGCGCCTCTCTGTACGTCACACACACCGCGCCTCTCTGTACGTCACACACCGCGCGCCTCTCTGTACTTCACACACCGCGCCTCTCTGTATGTCACACACCGCGCCTCTCTGTACGTCACACACCGCGCCTCTCTGTACTTCACACACCGCGCCTCTCTGTACGTCACACACCGCGCCTCTCTGTACGTCACACACCGCGCCTCTCTGTACTTCACACACCGCGCCTCTCTGTACGTCACACACCGCGCCTCTCTGTACGTCACACACCGCGCCTCTCTGTACTTCACACACCGCGCCTCTCTGTACGTCACACACCGCGCCTCTCTGTACGTCACACACCGCGCCTCTCTGTACGTCACACACCGCGCCTCTGTACGTCACACACCGCGCCTCTCTGTACGTCACACACCGCGCCTCTCTGTACGTCACACACCGCGCCTCTCTGTACGTCACACACCGCGCCTCTCTGTACGTCAAGCACCGCGCCTCTCTGTACGTCACACACCGCGCCTCTCTGTACGTCACACACCGCGCCTCTCTGTACGTCACACACCGCGCCTCTCTGTACGTCACACACCGCGCCTCTCTGTACGTCACACACCGCGCCTCTCTGTACGTCGTTTAGAAGGAGGAAAGCTGTGTATTACCCAGACTGCCGTTCATTAGGATTCTTGGAGGTGAGGCGGGTATAATCTGAATTAGATAAGTGTATTTAAGCAGCGAAACGTCCTGCATTGAAATGACAATTGAGTCTGTAATGATTGCCAGCAGCTGCTCCTCCGGGGAGGGGGGGGTCATTGCCTTAGAGGCGTCGCTGGTTGGGGCCGCGCACCGTCTTTAAAGCCCACACCAGGATGTTATTTGAAAGCTGTCAAAGCATGTTAAGAGAGACGGCCTCGTCGGGCCCTGGTGGACACAATTCAACATGTAAGCTTGTCTGTCTCATTACTACATCCGTGTTTGTAAAGTTCCAGCGAGCATCCAATTCCCAATTCACTTATATCAGCAAGACTTAACTTGCTCATTAATCTAAATTCTTTTGCAACTTTAATCTACATGTTTAATTAATCATAAAATGAGGCAGTAAGTAATTCCAGCAATGTGTGGCTTGTTATCAGATGCATTTAATCACTCTTCTGTGATCTCATTTGGAAACACCTGAAATGTCGAGAGCAGTTTGAATAAGCATAAATTATCCTTTGTCAGTGTATCTCACTCAACTAATAAGATATTTATTTATCATTCTCCTGTCTGTATCGCCACCTTCTACCCGCGCTACACAATTGCCGACAGATGGAATTCACACCATGGCGCCCGGAGGGGTCGGGGGGCTTATTTAATTCATTTCTTTTATTTACAACTAATTAAACCATGTCATTTTGGTTTTAATGAGAATAACCCCCGGCGATTCCACGCAGTCGATAAAATATTTCTTCAAATATATATTGGCAGTTTGACGGTGGAGCCGCTAAGCACCATAACGACACTTTGTGAGTAAACGTCACCAAATCAAATGCAACTTATCGAAATTCCTGGAAAACCTGCGCGTTACAGGCTCGCCTGTTCCAACTTAACCCATTACAGGCCCACCCGTTACAGGCCCGCGTCGCAAACCTCACCCGTTACAGGCCCGCGTCGCAAACCTCACCCGTTACAGGCCCGCGTCGCAAACCTCACCCGTTACAGGCCCGCGTCGCAACCCCACCCGTTACAGGCCCGCGTCGCAAACCTCACCCGTTACAGGCCCGCGTCGCAAACCTCACCCGTTACAGGCCCGCGTCGCAAACCTCACCCGTTACAGGCCCGCATCGCAAACCTCACCCGTTACAGGCCCGCGTCGCAAACCTCACCCATTACAGGCCCGCGTCGCAAACCTCACCCGTTACAGGCCCGCGTCGCAAACCCCACCCGTTACAGGCCCGCGTCGCAAACCTCACCCGTTACAGGCCCGCGTCGCAAACCTCACCCGTTACAGGCCCGCGTCGCAAACCTCACCCGTTACAGGCCCGCGTCGCAAACCCCACCCGTTACAGGCCCGCGTCGCAAACCTCACCCGTTACAGGCCCGCGTCGCAAACCTCACCCGTTACAGGCCCGCGTCGCAAACCTCACCCGTTACAGGCCCGCGTCGCAAACCTCACCCGTTACAGGCCCGCGTCGCAAACCCCACCCGTTACAGGCCCGCGTCGCAAACCCCACCCGTTACAGGCCCGCGTCGCAAACCCCACCCGTTACAGGCCCGCGTCGCAAACCCCACCCGTTACAGGCCCGCGTCGCAAACCCCACCCGTTACAGGCCCGCGTCGCAAACCCCACCCATTACAGGCCCGCGTCGCAAACCCCACCCGTTACAGGCCCGCGTCGCAAACCCCACCCGTTACAGGCCCGCGTCGCAAACCCCACCCGTTACAGGCCCGCGTCGCAAACCTCACCCGTTACAGCCCGCGTCGCAAACCCCACCCGTTACAGGCCCGCGTCGCAAACCTCACCCGTTACAGGCCCGCGTTGCAAACCCCACCCGTTACAGGCCCGTGTCGCAAACCCCACCCGTTACAGGCCCGCGTCGCAAACCCCACCCGTTACAGGCCGCGTCGCAAACCTCACCCGTTACAGGCCCGCGTCGCAAACCCCACCCGTTACAGGCCGCGTCGCAAACCTCACCCGTTACAGGCCGCGTCGCAAACCTCACCCGTTACAGGCCCGCGTCGCAAACCCCACCCGTTACAGGCCCGCGTCGCAAACCCCACCCGTTACAGGACCGCGTCACAAACCCCACCCGTTACAGGCCCGCGTCGCAAAACTCACCCGTTACAGGACCGCGTCACAAACCCCACCCGTTACAGGCCCGCGTCGCAAACCCCACCCGTTACAGGCCCGCGTTGCAAACCCCACCCGTTACAGGCCCGCGTTGCAAACCCCACCCGTTACAGGCCCGCGTCGCAAACCTCACCCGTTACAGGCCCGCGTCGCAAACCCCACCCGTTACAGGCCCGCGTCGCAAACCTCACCCGTTACAGGCCCGCGTTGCAAACCCCACCCGTTACAGGCCCGTGTCGCAAACCCCACCCGTTACAGGCCCGCGTCGCAAACCCCACCCGTTACAGGCCGCGTCGCAAACCCCACCCGTTACAGGCCCGCGTCGCAAACCCCACCCGTTACAGGCCCGCATCGCAAACCTCACCCGTTACAGGCCCGCGTCGCAAACCCCACCCGTTACAGGCCCGCGTCGCAAACCCCACCCGTTACAGGCCCGCGTCGCAAACCTCACCCGTTACAGGCCCGCGTCGCAAACCCCACCCGTTACAGGCCCGCGTCGCAAACCCCACCCGTTACAGGCCCGCGTCACAAACCGTGTCAATCTTTTATTACTAGATACCATTTCTGCCCACTGCTAACTGCCTTTGCTTGAAGTCCTCTTGCACACAACGCAGCTCTTCTCACGGCACAGCACCTCACACACAGCCATCCCTCTCACAGCGCAGCCCCAGGCACACGGCACAGCTCTTCTCACGGCGCAGCCCCGGCACACGGTGCAGCCCCAGGCACATGGCGCAGCCCCGGCACACGGCGCAGCTCTTCTCACGGTGCAGCCCCGGCACAGCTCTTCTCACAGCGCAGCCCCAGGCACACGGCGCATCCCCGGCACACGACGCAGCTCTTCTCACGGCGCAGCCCCGGCACACGGTGCAGCCCCAGGCACATGGCGCAGCCCCGGCACACGGCGCAGCTCTTCTCACGGTGCAGCCCCGGCACAGCTCTTCTCACGGTGCAGCCCCGGCACAGCTCTTCTCACGGTGCAGCCCCGGCACAGCTCTTCTCACGGTGCAGCCCCGGCACAGCTCTTCTCACGGTGCAGCCCCGGCACAGCTCTTCTCACGGTGCAGCCCCGGCACAGCTCTTCTCACGGTGCAGCCCCAGGCACACGGCGCAGCTCTTCTCACAGCAACTCGCACACAGCCGTCCCTCACACAGCACTGTGGCAGTTACTGCAGAGTAACTGCACTTCTTAACACAAAACAGAAAACGTAATTTCTTCAATAATTACACAAGACACGAAGCAAAATCATTGAACACCATTTTTTTTTTGCGAGTGTTTTTTTCCCATTACTGCTAAAGGCTGAACGTGTGGAACAAAAAGCACCAGAATAATTGTAATATTCATTATCGTAACTAGGGCTGCAACTAACGATTATTCTCATAATCGATTAGTTGGCCGATTATTTTTTTGATTAATCAGATAAAAAAATTGGTTTATTTAAATAAGCAATTTGCATATCTTGGGTACTTTTCAGTGTGAAATTCACACAAGGTATGCGAGTGCTTGGTCAGAGGGATGGGTTGATGCTGCGAGTGCTTGGTCAGAGGGATGGGTTGATGCTGCGAGTGCTTGGTCAGAGGGATGGGTTGATGCTGCGAGCGCTTGGTCAGAGGGATGATTGATGCTGCGAGTGCTTGATCAGAGGGATGGGTTGATGCTGCGAGTGCTTGGTCAGAGGGATGGGTTGATGCTGCGAGTGCTTGGTCAGAGGGATGGGTCGATGCTGCGAGCGCTTGGTCAGAGGGATGGGTTGATGCTGCGAGTGCTTGGTCAGAGGGATGGGTTGATGCTGCGAGTGCTTGGTCAGAGGGATGGGTTGATGCTGCGAGTGCTTGGTCAGAGGGATGGGTCGATGCTGCGAGCGCTTGGTCAGAGGGATGGGTTGATGCTGCGAGTGCTTGGTCAGAGGGATGGGTTGATGCTGCGAGTGCTTGGTCAGAGGGATGGGTTGATGCTGCGAGCGCTTGGTCAGAGGGATGGGTCGATGCTGCGAGCGCTTGGTCAGAGGGATGGGTTGATGCTGCGAGCGCTTGGTCAGAGGGATGGGTCGATGCTGCGAGTGCTTGGTCAGAGGGATGGGTTGATGCTGCGAGTGCTTGGTCAGAGGGATGGGTTGATGCTGCGAGCGCTTGGTCAGAGGGATGGGTTGATGCTGCGAGCGCTTGGTCAGAGGGATGGGTCGATGCTGCGAGTGCTTGGTCAGAGGGATGGGTTGATGCTACGAGCGTTTGGTCAGAGGGATGGGTTGATGCTGCGAGCACTTGGTCAGAGGGATGGGTTGATGCTGCGAGTGCTTGGTCAGAGGGATGGGTTGATGCTGCATGTGCAGCTTAAGCCCAAGTTTGCTTTCTCAAATGAAACTGGCACAAGCACTTGGTCATAGATGATGATGTCAGCATGAAATCGGGGTTAATAAGTTAAAGTGGTCAGGGTGCGTAGTGTGTCCCTTTTAAATAATTGTGAAAAACTGAGTGAGAGGAGGGACTGGAGGTGGGAAGGGAGTGACTTTGCTCAAGTGACTTGACATGAGTGTGAGAGGGTATGGACAAAAGACCAGATCTGAGTGTGGGAGTGAGTTTGGGAAAGGGACCAGACCAAAGGGAGGGAATGGCAGTTCCTGACCAAAGAGGGTGTGGCAGGGAGGGTGGTGGCACAGGACTCCAGCTTCAAGTAAGGATAAAACACAGGCATACAGCTACTTCACCCAGTAACAGTATCCTATTGTTTGTGTTATAATTCTGCTACTGCTGTAAACGGAATAAAAACAAACTGGTTGTGTCTGACATAACCCAGACCTAAATCATAGCTAGTAAAGCAGCGGCGCGTCTTCTCCAATCAGCTCCGAAGCTGAGGATATTTACGTTTATCTCGGTTTGACTCTAAACAGTGTGAGCTGCTCACAGGACCATTAATCAACACCCATTAACCCATAATGGAAATAGTTGACAATTATTTTAAGCATCGATTAGTTGTTTCAGCCCTAATCGTAACCAACACAACTTTGTCAGGTGTGCTGTGTGTCTGGTGAGCGGGTGAGTCCGGTTTGCGGTCAATGCAGGAGACTATACAAGTTGCAGGGAAGGAGGTTAAAAGAGGCCGGGCAAAGACAAATACAGAAGCCGAACTAAATACAGGTGACTAGACATAGGGGCGAGACATAAAATGAACTGACAAGGAATACACTAGAACTTAGGCTAAAGACAGAGGAACAATACATATAAAAGACTAGAAGGAAATTAGGTGAACTAAACAGGCTAGCGACAGAGGGGCATGACATGAACAAGGAACTAGATACATGGAATCGCCCGACTCCCGGGACTGGCAGTTTTGGGGGCCGGGCAGGAGGATTCTTCTCCCCATTTAGCCCTCCTTTGGGCAAGCAGAGCAGGGTCCGAGTGGATACCGGAGTTTTGGCTGCTCAGCATGCGTGTGCGCTGATCACCAAGTCCTTCCGGTATCCTGTAGTGCCCTGCACTGTTTGGACGTGCGTGGAGCATCCTGGGGATTCCCTCCCCATCGCAGAGGACGCTCCACGCCCGTCTTGTGTCCCTGCTCGGTGCAGATCTGACTCCGAACAGGGACGTCAGCCCAGCCCACTCTGTGTGGGAAGTAAAGGGGTTCGGTGGAGGCGCTCGTATCTAGAGACGTATAGTGTTAAGTGGTTGCTGCCAACTGGGGAGTGGCACAGGCTCTCGAGAGGTTGTGCAAATAGAATCGGGAAAAACAGTGGAAATTCCTAGTGGCGCAATAATTAGATATTCATTTTGGTGTAGCTCAGATAATATCAGGGCTAGTTGCGTGTACCATAGATATAAGGTGCAAATGCAAATCACAGGGGATATAAAGTGCTAGTACAATATCCATAGTGTGCAAACAGGGTTTGAAATACAGATGCGATACAATTAAAGTGCAAGTGCAACAGTACAGATGGGAGACAATGTAGAAAGGCTTATTGGAGACAGAGTAATAATAGCTGGTGAAGTCCAGATTTGTTAGGGCTGTCTGCCAATGGAGGTCATAGAGGTCTTTATTGATGGTTAGTCCGGTACCTAAGCGGATGGGTGATGCATCAAAAGTGCTCAAGAATATTGTCAATTTTACCCTTTCCACAAATATAGCGAGTCCGTTGGAAGTGTCCGTTCTCCTAGAAGTCTTGATGGGCTCCGCAATGGGGGATGTAATGAGAGAAGAGAGGTAATAGTGTGATACCTTCTAGAGAGACTGTGTAAAAACTGGCTCATAGAACTACTGGAATGCCCAGTTGAGGTTGACAGACAGGGTGGATATTACCTCACGCCGGGAGACAGGGTGGATATTACCTCACGCCGGGAGACGGGGTGGATATTACCTCACGCCGGGAGACGGGGTGGATATTACCTCACGCCGGGAGACGGGGTGGATATTACCTTACGCCGGGGTGGATATTACCTCACGCAGGGAGACGGGATGGATATTACCTCACGCAGGGGTGGATATTAGCTCACGCCGGGAGACGGGATGGATATTACCTCACGCCGGGGTGGATATTACCTCACGCCGGGAGACAGGGTGGATATTACCTCACGCCGGGAGACGGGATGGATATTACCTCACGCCGGGGTGGATATTAGCTCACGCCGGGAGACAGGGTGGATATTACCTCACGCCGGGAGACAGGGTGGATATTACCTCACGCCGGGGTGGATATTAGCTCACGCAGGGAGACGGGGTGGATATTAGCTCACGCCGGGAGACAGGGTGGATACTACCTCACGCAGGGAGATGGGGTGGATATTAGCTCACGCAGGGAGACAGGGTGGATATTGCCTCACGCAGGGAGACAGGGTGGATATTACCTCACGCCGGGGTGGATACTACCTCACGCAGGGAGATGGAGTGGATATTAGCTCACGCCGGGAGACAGGGTGGATATTGCCTCACGCAGGGAGACAGGGTGGATATTACCTCACGCAGGGAGACAGGGTGGATATTACCTCACGCAGGGAGACAGGGTGGATATTACCTCACGCAGGGAGATGGGGTGGATATTAGCTCACGCAGGGAGACAGGGTGGATATTACCTCACGCAGGGAGATGGGGTGGATATTAGCTCACGCAGGGAGACGGGGTGGATATTGCCTCACGCCGGGAGACAGGGTGGATATTACCTCACGCAGGGAGACAGGGTGGATATTACCTCACGCCGGGGTGGATATTACCTCACGCAGGGAGACAGGGTGGATATTAACTCACGCAGGGCTCACATTAACTCACAATGTACGGGGGGGGGTGTGTACATACTCCATCACGTCAGCGGGTGTAAGGACAGGGTGCAGGGCGGGATTATCAGGAGAATAAAACAGGCTGTGCTCTGTAACTCTATAGAGCGGCGTGTTACCGGACAAGCCGCCTGCCTGGGGCGCCCCACAACACAGCCGCCGGGCATGCCTGGTGCCTTCCCTGCGGCCGAGCATTTACCGCAGATGGCGCAGAGCGTTTGCTCGCTCACCTGACACGTCATCCTAACGCCTGCGCTCAGCTGGTACGTCACCAGAGCGCCGTCGTACAGCGCGGGAGAAGCATGGCGGTATGCTGTGCTCTACCACACGGAATATCAGGGATGTGGCGAGAGGGAGGGGCGTTATTCCGACGCATACACCCCCAGTCTGCCACCGGACCCCCAGCCTCGCCTCACCAAGGGCACCATGGAATCCGCCCTCTCCCTGCCAATAAAGGTAAACAGCAGAGAGGGGGGACCTGTGTGTATATACTTTAACAGATTTATTACATAAACCTGTAGGGAAATATGACCTATTAATATAATAATGAACTAAAGATACTCTATAACTTAGTTACTGTGAGTTTTATTGCTGTAGAGCTCTGTGATACGCTCATACACACTGCACGTTACTGAGTTTATTGCTGTGCAGCTCTGTGATACGCTCATACACACTGCACGTTACTGAGTTTATTGCTGTGCAGCTCTGTGATACGCTCATACACACTGCACGTTACTGAGTTTGTTGCTGTGGAGCTCTGTGATACGCTCATACACACTGCACATTACTGTGAGTTTTATTGCTGTGGAGCTCTGTGATACGCTCATACACACTGCACGTTACTGAGTTTATTGCTGTAGAGCTCTGATACGCTCATACACACTGCACGTTACTGAGTTTATTGCTGTGCAGCTCTGTGATACGCTCATACACACTGCACATTACTGTGAGTTTTATTGCTGTGGAGCTCTGTGATACGCTTATACACACTGCACGTTACTGAGTTTATTGCTGTAGAGCTCTGTGATACACTCATACACACTGCACGTTACTGAGTTTATTGCTGTGCAGCTCTGTGATACGCTCATACACACTGCACGTTACTGAGTTTGTTGCTGTGGAGCTCTGTGATACGCTCATACACACTGCACGTTACTGAGTTTGTTGCTGTGGAGCTCTGTGATACGCTCATACACACTGCACATTACTGTGAGTTTTATTGCTGTGGAGCTCTGTGATACGCTCATACACACTGCACATTACTGTGAGTTTTATTGCTGTGGAGCTCTGTGATACGCTTATACACACTGCACGTTACTGAGTTTATTGCTGTAGAGCTCTGTGATACGCTCATACACACTGCACATTACTGAGTTTATTGCTGTGCAGCTCTGTGATACGCTCATACACACCGCACATTACTGTGAGTTTTATTGCTGTGGAGCTTTGTGATACGCTCATACACACTGCACGTTACTGAGTTTATTGCTGTAGAGCTCTGATACGCTCATACACACTGCACGTTACTGAGTTTATTGCTGTAGAGCTCTGTGATACGCTCATACACACATTACTGGTAAGGCTGTGGTCATGCAAGTGCACTTCTCGCGTCCGTCTGATCGCACTGTTTGCTTTTCAAAGGAGTTAGAGAACAACACACAAAGCACGCACTTTTTCCTGCACAGGCAACGCTTGTTGCAATGGATACCAAAATGGCATTGACTCGCAAAAGCTACAGCGGACGTAGAGAAATTCCTGCATACAACCTTTTTTTTTCTCAACGTCAGTCAAAGCTGATACAATGTAACCACAATCTGATCCATTTCAATGGGCGCACTCAGTGCGCTCATATGACCGCAGCCTAACCTGCCTAGTGCCCCACGTACAGTTGTGTTCAAAATTATTCAACCCCCACTGAAATTGAGTGTTTTGGCCAGTTTGACATTGATTTTGATCATTCAGTCATCTTGCTTACAATTAAATCAAAGAGGCACGTGTAGGTCAGACAAATATAACATAACATTTATAATGAAATAAGCACAAATGTCTTTTCTGTGCTCACATCATTATCAGTTTTATTCAACCCCCAAGTGACATTCAATCTTAGTACTTAGTACAACATCCTTTTACAGTTATAACAGCTTTTAAACGTGAAGCATAGCTTGACACAAGTGTCTTGCAGCGATCTACGGGTATCTTCGCCCATTCGTCATGGGCAAAAGCCTCCAGTTCAGTCACATTCTTAGGCTTGCGCACTGCAACTGCTTTCTTTAAGTCCCACCAGAGGTTCTCAATCGGATTTAAGTCAGGTGACTGCGATGGCCACTCCAAAATGTTCCAGCCTTTAATCTGCAACCATGCTCTAGTGGACTTGGAGGTATGCTTGGGATCATTGTCCTGTTGAAAGGTCCAACGTCTCCCAAGCCTCAGGTTTGTGACGGACTGCATCACATTGTCATCCAATATCTCCTGGTACTGAAGAGAATTCATGGTACCTTGCACACGCTGAAGCTTCCCTGTACCTGCAGAAGCAAAACAGCCCCAAAGCATGATTGACCCCCCGCCATGCTTCACAGTAGGCAAGGTGTTCTTTTCTTCATAGGCCTTGTTCTTCCTCCTCCAAACATAGCGTTGATCCATGGGCCCAAACAGTTCTAATTTTGTTTCATCAGTCCACAGAACACTATCCCAAAACTTCTGTGGTTTGTCCACATGACTTTTGGCAATACTGCAGTCGACTCTTCTTATTCTTTGGAGACAGCAAGGGGGTGCGCCTGGGGGTTCTGGCATGGAGGCCTTCATTACGCAGTGTGCGCCGTATTGTCTGAGCTGAAACTTCAGTACCCACATCTGACAAATCTTTTCTCAGTTCCTCAGCAGTCACACGGGGACTTTTCTCCACTCTACGCTTCAGGTAGCGCACAGCAGTCGAAGTCAGCATCTTCTTTCTGCCACGACCAGGTAGCGTTTCAACAGTGCCCTTTGCCTTGAATTTGCGAATGATGCTTCCTATGCTCTCTCTTGGTATGTTTAACATCTTTGCAATCTTCTTATAGCCATTGCCCTTCCTGTGAAGAGTAATCACCTCTTCTCTTGTCTTCCTGGACCATTCTCTTGACTTCACCATGTTTGTAACCACACCAGTAAATGTCTAGAAGGAGCTGAGTATCACAGTCATTTTAAAGCTGCCTAATTGGTGCTTATTATGCTTTATTGCTGCTCCGTGACATCCACAGGTGTTTTCAATACCTGATTGAAAACACTTGAATGAACCTCTGTTTTTCAGAGTGGTAGTCTTTAAGGGGTTGAATAATTGTGTCAATGAAGAATTCACAAAAGAAACATTTACTACTGTATTACAAAACCAATTGATGTCATTTTAGTTGCATATGGTTCTTTAAAAAGTCCTTGTAGGATTTCATTCTGAATACAATTACAAATGTCACTAAATTCCCTAAAACCCTTTACAGCATTGGGGGTTGAATAATTTTGAACACAACTGTATATCCCACAATGGCATTATTTCACAGACCTTGGGGTGGGATAGGAGGTAAGTCCGTATCTATACATGAATCCCCCAGTAACATGAAGATTTCTGTTTATGCTTAGGGTGTGTGTAAGCTGCTTGTGAGTGCACCCCCTCTCTGTGAGGCAGAGGGTGACCCCGATAAATATTCCTGTGATTTAGATTTAGCTCCTGGTCGCTCACACTTTTTTTCCCACATTTTGGAAAATGATAAATAGAATTTTTTTTGTTTCCTCTGTTTTAGTGCATCGTGTGCTTGGACACTGGATAGTTTGTAGAGGTTGGGATAGTGTGACTGCTCACACGGTGGGGCTTTGTTATAGACGTTCACTTACATGAAAGTCTGTTTTCTGGGTTCTCTTGCCAAGTGATAAAATGTCTATGCTCCGAGGTATGTGAGTGCACCGTGTCCACCCCATGAGGATAGGACCGCTTTGCCATTAGGGGACCGCCTGGGTGAGAGCTGTTATCCATATATGTAAAACACATACAGGGTTATTCAAAGAGATCCGAATGGCTGCCGAAAGGGAACCGAACGCTGAAAATCAGTGTTCGGTTACCTTTTTTGGCCATTCGGTGCCTGTTCGAGGGCAGTGAAATCCCCATGAAAAAGCACTGCTTCGGCTATTCAGAGAACACAAACCAGCAGTGAAAGGTTCCCCTAATGTCCTGCCATTCGGTGGTTTAATTCGGCAAGTTAATTCAGGAGAATCCCATAGGCTTCAATGTTAAAAATATTCCCGTTTTAATTCAATATCTAATAAACCGTTCATTATAAAACTCTGCAGCAAAAAGTCTCTTTATTTATAGATTTTTTTTTAGGATCTTTTAAGCATTTTTCGATATTTTTTTTTAAAACTTTTTTCTTTTTTCTGTAACAGCCTTTTTATTATCATTCATTGGATTTTAGATGTAAATTTCAGACATTTTTGTTCAGTAGTTTCTAGGGTTGCACCGATACTAGTATCGCTACCGGTGCCGATACCGGGTACTGCAGGAGTATTTGGTACTCGTGCAGTGCCCCCGATATTTCCCCCGATACCTTAAGCCGGCATTGAGGGGCTGGGGCGGCTGTTCGAATGCTCTATTGGCATTCGGACAGTCGCCCCTGGAGCTCTCCGCAGCGTTCTTCCCTTCCTGAGCAACGCCGGTAAAGTTTCTGCGCTTCCGCACGTTGAAGGACCCCAGCCGCGATCACATGGGAGTCGCACGTGATCGCGGCTGGGGTCCTTCAACAAGCGCACGTGCAAAGACTTTGTCGGCGTCGCTCGGGAAGGTAAGTATGCCGGAGAGCTCCAGGGGCGGCTGTCCGAATGCCGATAGAGCATTCGAACAGCTACCCCATGTCTGAGCTGGGGGGCAAATATCCATGAGCTGGGGGGGCAAATATCCATGAGCTGGGGGGGCAAATATCCATGAGCTGGGGGGGCAAATATCCATGAGCTGGGGGGTAAATATCCATGAGCTGGGGGGGGGAAATATCCATGAGCTGGGGGGCAAATATCCATGAGCTGGGGGGGGGAAATATCCATGAGCTGGGGGGTAAATATCCATGAGCTGGGGGGGGGGGAAATATCCATGAGCTGGGGGGCAAATATCCATGGGCTGGGGGGGCAAATATCCATGAGCTGGGGGCATAATCCATGAGAGCTGGGGGCATTCTGTGTGTGTGTGTGTATATCTATATCTCTTGGGGGGGGTTATATACATGTGAGTTGGGGGCATTTTTATATGAGGTCTGTTCTTAATGGAAAGTGGTCACATGACATAAAATAAAAGTATCAGTGAGTACTTGAAAAAAGTATCGGTACTCGTACTTGATTTTAAAGTGGTATCGGTGCATCCCTAGTAGTTTCTTTGCAAACAGTGTTTCACTTTTCAAACATTCAAGCGTACTGTTTTTTTTTTTTTTTTTCTTTCACCTCCTTTGTCTGCGGTGTCGGGTTTTTCCGGCGGCTGCTCTGCGCTCTGATCGGCTCCTGTTCGGGTTTCTCCGGCATCTTCAGCGGTCTGATCCAGATGTTTTTGTGGGTTTCGGTGTGCGTTCGCTCTCGTTTTGCGGTGAGGTTTCGGCGGGTTTGCGGTGACTTTTCCCTGCATTACGGCGGCCCTGTGGTGCTTGTTGAATACACCGCAGGGTCGCCGAAATGGTATCGCCAAATCACACCGACTTGAAGAGAACGAAAAGTCACCGAACTTGCGGTGACTTTTCGATTTTCTTTGAATAACCCTGTATGTCATCCGTTTTGTTTTGGGGAGGCTCGGATTTAACTCCCTGGAGCTGATGAAGTAGATTATTCCGATTACTTGATTGCTGTTGTTGGTTTTCCTCCTTCATTCGTCTTCACACCCTATTACAAATCATCTGTATTGTACGAGGTCCAGAGTGTTTAGTGTCATGTGTCGGCTGATTATGGAAACACTGAAGCATCATAAAATTCCCCATGAGTGGTACCTTGAGAATCTGCTCACGAGCCATTAACCGAGATGCAGAGACCGTGGGACACGTCACCCATTGCTGACCAGTGCCTGGCACTCGCTCCCGATTAACCATTAACCTCCCCAAAGGGTGATTTGTGCCCATTCATGCAGAGCTCTGGGGCAGGGTCCCCTCTCTTAGATTGTAAGCTCTGGGGCAGGGTCCCCTCTCCTCTTAGATTGTAAGACCTGGGGCAGGGTCCCCTCTCCTCTTAGATTGTAAGCTCTGGGGCAGGGTCCCCTCTCCTTAGATTGTAAGCTCTGGGGCAGGGTCCCCTCTCCTCTTAGATTGTAAGCTCTGGGGCAGGGTCCCCTCTCCTCTTAGATTGTAAGCTCTGGGGCAGAGTCTCCTCTCCTCTTAGATTGTAAGCTCTGGAGCAGGGTCCCCTCTCCTCTTAGATTGTAAGCTCTGGGGCAGGGTCCCCTCTCCTCTTAGATTGTAAGCTCTGGGGCAGGGTCCCCTCTCCTTAGATTGTAAGCTCTGGGGCAGGATCCCCTCTCCTTAGATTGTAAGACCTGGGGCAGGGTCCCCTCTCCTCTTAGATTGTAAGCTCTGGGGCAGGGTCCCCTCTCCTCTTAGATTGTAAGCTCTGGGGCAGGGTCCCCTCTCCTCTTAGATTGTAAGACCTGGGGCAGGGTCCCCTCTCCTCTTAGATTGTAAGCTCTGGGGCAGGGTCCCCTCTCCTCTTAGATTGTAAGCTCTGGGGCAGGGTCCCCTCTCCTTAGATTGTAAACTCTGGAGCAGGGTCCCCTCTCCTCTTAGATTGTAAGCTCTGGAGCAGGTCCCCTCTCCTCTTAGATTGTAAGCTCTGGGGCAGGGTCCCCTCTCCTCTTAGATTGTAAGCTCTGGGGCAGGGTCCCCTCTCCTCTTAGATTGTAAGCCTCTGGGGCAGGGTCCCCTCTCCTCTTAGATTGTAAGCTCTGGGGCAGGGTCCCCTCTCTTAGATTGTAAGCTCTGGGGCAGGTCCCCTCTCCTCTTAGATTGTAAGCTCTGGGCAGGGTCCCCTCTCCTCTTAGATTGTAAGCTCTGGGCAGGGTCCCCTCTCCTCTTAGATTGTAAGCTCTGGGGCAGGGTCCCCCCTCTTCCTCTTAGATTCCTAAACTCTGGGCAGGCAGGATTGTACTCCTCCTTCCTTAGATTGTAAGCTCTGGGGCAGGGTCCCCTCTCCTCTTAGATTGTAAGCTCTGGGCAGGGTCCCCTCTCCTCTTAGATTGTAAGCTCTGGAGCAGGGTCTCTCTCCTCTTAGATTGTAAGCTCTGGGGCAGGTCCCCTCTCCTTAGATTGTAAGCTCTGGGGCAGGATCCCCTCTCCTTAGATTGTAAGACCTGGGGCAGGGTCCCCTCTCCTCTTAGATTGTAAGCTCTGGGGCAGGGTCCCCCTCCTCTTAGATTGTAAGCTCTGGGCAGGGTCCCCTCTCCTCTTAGATTGTAAGACCTGGGGCAGGGGTCCCCCTCTCCTTAGATTGTAAGCTCTGGGGCAGGTCCCCTCTCCTCTTAGATTGTAAGCTCTGGGGCAGGGTCCCCTCTCCTCTTAGATTGTAAGCTCTGGGGCAGGGTCCCTCTCCTCTTAGATTGTAAGCTCTGGAGCAGGGTCCCCTCTCCTCTTAGATTGTAAGCTCTGGGGCAGGGTCCCCTCTCCTCTTAGATTGTAAGCTCTGGGGCAGGGTCCCCTCTCCTCTTAGATTGTAAGCTCTGGAGCAGGGTCCCCTCTCCTCTTAGATTGTAAGCTCTGGAGCAGGCTCCCCTCTCCTCTTAGATTGTAAGCTCTGGGGCAGGGTCCCCTCTCCTCTTAGATTGTAAACTCTGGGGCAGAGTCTCCTCTCCTCTTAGATTGTAAGCTCTGGGGCAGGGTCCCCTCTGATCTTAGATTGTAAGCTCTGGGGCAGGGTCTCCTCTGCTCTTAGATTGTAAGCTCTGGGGCAGGGTCCCCTCTCCTCTTAGATTGTAAGCTCTGGGGCAGGGTCCCCTCTCCTCTTAGATTGTAAGCTCTGGGGCAGGGTCTCCTCTCCTCTTAGATTGTAAGCTCTGGGGCAGGGTCCCCTCTCCTCTTAGATTGTAAGCTCTGGAGCAGGGTTGACTGGGCCAGTAATAATAATCTGTAATGCTAAAGGGATTGACTGGGCCAGTAATAATAATCTGTAATGCTAAAGGGATTGACTGGGCCAGTAATAATAATCTGTAATGCTAAAGGGATTGACTGGGCCAGTAATAATAATCTGTAATGCTAAAGGGATTGACTGGGCCAGTAATAATAATCTGTAATGCTAAAGGGATTGACTGGGCCAGTAATAATAATCTGTAATGCTAAAGGGAATTGACTGGGCCAGTAATAATAATCTGTAATGCTAAAGGGATTGACTGGGCCAGTAATAATAATCTGTAATGCTAAAGGGATTGACTGGGCCTGTAATAATAATCTGTAATGCTAAAGAGGATTGACTGGGCCAGTATATAATATCTGTAATGCTAAAGGGATTGACTGGGCCTGTAATAATAATCTGTAATGCTAAAGGGATTGACTGGGCCAGTAATAATAATCTGTAATGCTAAGAGATTGACTGGGCCAGTAATAATAATCTGTAATGCTAAAGGATTGACTGGGCCAGTATAATAATCTGTAATGCTAAAGGGATTGACTGGGCCAGTAATAATAATTCTAATGCTAAAGGGATTGACTGGCCAGTAATAATAATCTGTAATGCTAAAGGGATTGACTGGGCCAGTAATAATAATCTGTAATGCTAAAGGGATTGACTGGGCCTGTAATAATAATAATCTGTAATGCTAAAGGGATTGACTGGGCCAGTAATAATAATCTGTAATGCTAAAGGGATTGACTGGGCCTGTAATAATAATCTGTAATGCTAAAGGGATTGACTGGGCCAGTAATAATAATCTGTAATGCTAAAGGATTGACTGGGCCAGTAATAATAATCTGTAATGCTAAAGGGATTGACTGAATCAGTAATAATAATCTGTAATGCTAAAGGGATTGACTGGGCCTGTTAATAATAATCTGTAATGCTAAAGGGATTGACTGGGCCAGTAATAATAATCTGTAATGCTAAAGGGATTGACTGGGCCAGTAATAATAATCTGTAATGCTAAAGGGATTGACTGGGCCTGTAATAATAATCTGTTAATGCTAAAGGGATGGACTGGGCCAGTAATAATAATCTGTAATGCTAAAGGGATTGACTGGGCCTGTAATAATAATCTGTAATGCTAAAGGATTGACTGGGCCAGTAATAATAATCTGTAATGCTAAAGGGATTGACTGGGCCAGTAATAATAATCTGTAATGCTAAAGGGATTGACTGGGCCAGTAATAATAATCTGTAATGCTAAAGGGATTGACTGGGCCAGTAATAATAATCTGTAATGCTAAAGGGATTGACTGGGCCTGTAATAATAATCTGTAATGCTAAAGGGATTGACTGGGCCTGTAATAATAATCTGTAATGCTAAAGGGATTGACTGGGCCAGTAATAATAATCTGTAATGCTAAAGGGATTGACTGGGCCTGTAATAATAATCTGTAATGCTAAAGGGATTGACTGAATCAGTAATAATAATCTGTAATGCTAAAGGGATTGACTGGGCCAGTAATAATAATCTGTAATGCTAAAGGGATTGACTGGGCCTGTAATAATAATCTGTAATGCTAAAGGGATTGACTGGGCCTGTAATAATAATCTGTAATGCTAAAGGGATTGACTGGGCCTAGTAATAATAATCTGTAATGCTAAGGGATTGACTGGGCCTGTAATAATAATCTGTAATGCTAAAGGGATTGACTGGCCTGTAATAATAATCTGTAATGCTAAAGGGATTGACTGAATCAGTAATAATAATCTGTAATGCTAAAGGGATTGACTGGGCCTGTAATAATATCTGCAATGCTAAAGGGATTGACTGGGCCTGTAATATAATCTGTAATGCTAAAGGGATTGACTGGGCCAGTAATAATAATCTGTAATGCTAAAGGGATTGACTGAATCAGTAATAATAATCTGTAATGCTAAAGGGATTGACTTGGGCCAGTAATAATAATATCTGTAATGCTAAAGGGATTGACTGGGCCAGTAATAATAATCTGTAATGCTAAAGGATTGACTGGGCGTAATAATAATCTGTAATGCTAAAGGGATTGACTGGGCCAGTAATAATAATCTGTAATGCTAAAGGGATTGACTGGGCCTGTAATAATAATCTGTAATGCTAAAGGGATTGACTGGGCCTGTAATAATAATCTGTAATGCTAAAGGGATTGACTGGGCCTGTAATAATAATCTGTAATGCTAAAGGGATTGACTGGGCCAGTAATAATAATCTGTAATGCTAAAGGGATTGACTGGGCCTGTAATAATAATCTGTAATGCTAAAGGGATTGACTGGGCCAGTAATAATAATCTGTAATGCTAAAGGGATTGACTGGGCCAGTAATAATAATCTGTAATGCTAAAGGGATTGACTGGGCCTGTAATAATAATCTGTAATGCTAAAGGGATTGACTGGGCCAGTAATAATAATCTGTAATGCTAAAGGGATTGACTGAATCAGTAATAATAATCTGTAATGCTAAAGGGATTGACTGGGCCAGTAATAATAATCTGTAATGCTAAAGGGATTGACTGGGCCAGTAATAATAATCTGTAATGCTAAAGGGATTGACTGGGCCAGTAATAATAATCTGTAATGCTAAAGGGATTGACTGGGCCAGTAATAATAATCTGTAATGCTAAAGGGATTGACTGGGCCAGTAATAATAATCTGTAATGCTAAAGGGATTGACTGGGCCTGTAATAATAATCTGTAATGCTAAAGGGAATGACTGGGCCTGTAATAATAATCTGTAATGCTAAAGGGATTGACTGGGCCAGTAATAATAATCTGTAATGCTAAAGGGATTGACTGGGCCAGTAATAATAATCTGTAATGCTAAGGGGATGACTGGGCCTGTAATAATAATCTGTAATGCTAAAGAGATTGACTGGGCCTGTAATAATAATCTGTAATGCTAAAGGGATTGACTGGGCCAGTAATAATAATCTGTAATGCTAAAGGGATTGACTGGGCCAGTAATAATAATCTGTAATGCTAAAGGGATTGACTGAATCAGTAATAATAATCTGTAATGCTAAAGGGATTGACTGGGCCAGTAATAATAATCTGTAATGCTAAAGGGATTGACTGGGCCTGTAATAATAATCTGTAATGCTAAAGGGATTGACTGGGCCTGTAATAATAATCTGTAATGCTAAAGGGATTGACTGGGCCAGTAATAACAATGAGGGGCCGGTGTGTGGCGCGGGATGGCGCTCCATTCGTCGGCGGCGCTGTCATTTCGATACAGTGTCTGACTGATTTAAATAAAGTGAAATGAAGATAGTACTGGCTGCTCCCTTGGCTTCACTCATTGCCATAAACATATGCTCGGTGTCCCGCGTCTTTCCATCTTATTTATGACTTTAATTTGTTGTGTGGGCTGAGCTAGAAATTAAATTTAATACAATTCTCCCAGGGACCTTGTCATATAATAACATGGTAATTTCTCTATATCCTTTTGAAAAATGAGGAAATTAATTCTTCTTGACATGTTCTAATTATTCCATGAACGGCAAATGCATTTTCCCGGCCCCTGAAGTCTTGGCGGTAAATGGCGGCTGCTCAGAGTGGAGGCGCTAATGCTGACCAGCAGCGCGTTTAATTTGAAACATGAGCAGACGCCTTTCAACACACCTTTGTAATATTGAGTACTTTAGAGAAATTTAATTCACTGCTTGTTCGGCACCTTTACTCCCGGCGCTCCTTCCCTTCTATAAGAATACAGGCCGCGCTGCCGCCAAACATACGCACAATCCAGGGAAGACCGAGGAAACGCGGCTATGCGCATAGAATTCCCTATTCCTTTTCTAGCAGAAGACGCTAGGATTCCGTGAAATCATTCCAGTGTCTGATACAGTGCTCTGAGGGGGTGTCCACTAATTGCTGATGTTTAGCAGCATTGCAGAAGACCCCTAAAATGCCGGTATTACAGTGCCGAGAAACATCAGCTTTTCGCAATACCTAGAATTCAAACTGTTAAAGAGAAATAATACTGTGATGTTGCATGATACCGTTGCGCTGTGACGCTGCGCTGTAATATTGCGCTGTGACGCTGCACTGTAATATTGCGCTGTGACGCTGCGCTGTAATATTGCGCTGTAACGCTGCACTGTAATATTGTGCTGTAATATTGCGCTGTGATGCTGCGCTGTAATATTGCGCTGTAACGCTGCACTGTAATATTGTGCTGTAATATTGCGCTGTAACGCTGCACTGTAATATTGTGCTGTAATATTGCGCTGTGACGCTGCACTGTAATATTGTGCTGTAATATTGCGCTGTAACGCTGCACTGTAATATTGTGCTGTAATATTGCGCTGTAACGCTGCACTGTAATATTGTGCTGTAATATTGCGCTGTGACGCTGCGCTGCAATATTGCGCTGGGACGCTGCGCTGTAATATTGCGCTGTAATATTGCGCTGTAATATTGCGCTGTAATATTGCGCTGTAATATTGCGCTGTGACGCTGCACTGTAATATTGCGCTGTAATATTGCGCTGTGATGCTGCACTGTAATATTGTGCTGTAATATTGCGCTGTGATGCTGCACTGTAATATTGCGCTGGGACGCTGCGCTGTAATATTGCGCTGTAATATTGCGCTGTGACGCTGCACTGTAATATTGCGCTGTAATATTGCGCTGTGATGCTGCGCTGTAATATTGTGCTGTAATATTGCGCTGTGACGCTGCACTGTAATATTGCGCTGTAATATTGCGCTGTGATGCTGCACTGTAATATTGTGCTGTAATATTGCGCTGTGACGCTGCACTGTAATATTGCGCTGTGATGCTGCGCTGTAATATTGCGCTGTAATATTGCGCTGTGACGCTGCACTGTAATATTGCGCTGTAATATTGCGCTGTGATGCTGCACTGTAATATTGTGCTGTAATATTGCGCTGGGACGCTGCACTTTAATATTGCGCTGTAATATTGCGCTGTGACGCTGCACTGTAATATTGCGCTGTAATATTGCGCTGTGCTATGATATTGTACCGTAACGCTGCGCTGTAGTATTGCACTGTGCTGTAATGCTGTGCTGTAGTATTGCGCTGTGCTGTGATACCGTACCGTAACGCTGCGCTGTAGTATTGCGCTGTGCTGTAACGCTGTGCTGTAGTATTGCGCTGTGCTGTGATACCGTACCGTAAAGCTGCGCTGTAGTATTGCGCTGTGCTGTGATACCGTACCGTAACGCTGCGCTGTAGTATTGCGCTGTGCTGTAACGCTGCGCTGTAGTATTGCGCTGTGCTGTAACGCTGCGCTGTAGTATTGCGCTGTGCTGTAACGCTGCGCTGTAGTATTGCGCTGTGCTGTAACACTGCGCTGTAGTATTGCGCTGTGCTGTAACGCTGCGCTGTAGTATTGCGCTGGCTGTAACGCTGCGCTGTAGTATTGCGCTGTGCTGTAACGCTGTGCTGTAACGCTGTGCTGTAACGCTGGCTGTAACGCTGCGCTGTAGTATTGCGCTGTGCTGTAACACTGCGCTGTAGTATTGCGCTGTGCTGTAACGCTGTGCTGTAGTATTGTGCTGTGCTGTAACGCTGCGCTGTAGTTTTGCGCTGTGCTGTAACGCTGTGCTGTAGTATTGCGCTGTGCTGTAACGCTGCGCTGTAGTATTGCGCTGTGCTGTAACGCTGTGCTGTAACGCTGTGCTGTAACGCTGTGCTGTAACGCTGCGCTGTAGTATTGCGCTGTGCTGTAACGCTGTGCTGTAACGCTGCGCTGTGCTGTAACGCTGTGCTGTAACGCTGCGCTGTAGTATTACGCTGTGCTGTAACGCTGCGCTGTGCTGTAACGCTGTGCTGTAACGCTGTGCTGTAACGCTGCGCTGTAGTATTGCGCTGTGCTGTAACGCTGTGCTGTAGTATTGCGCTGTGCTGTAACGCTGCGCTGTGCTGTAACGCTGCGCTGTAGTTTTGCGCTGTGCTGTAACGCTGTGCTGTAACGCTGTGCTGTAACGCTGTGCTGTGCTGTAACGCTGTGCTGTAACGCTGCGCTGTAGTATTGCGCTGTGCTGTAACGCTGTGCTGTACGCTGTGCTGTAGTATTGCGCTGTGCTGTAACGCTGTGCTGTAACGCTGTGCTGTAACGCTACGCTGTAGTATTGCGCTGTGCTGTAACGCTGCGCTGTAGTTATTGCGCTGTGCTGTAACGCGCGCTGTAGTATTGCGCTGTGCTGTAACGCTGTGCTGTAGTATTGCGCTGTGCTGTAACGCTGCGCTGTAGTATTGCGCTGTGCTGTAACGCTGTGCTGTAACGCTGTGCTGTAACGCTGCGCTGCTGTATAGCGCTGTGCTGTAACGCTGCGCTGTAATAGTATTGCGCTGTGCTTGTAACGCTGTGCTGTAGTATTGCGCTGTGCATGTAACGCTGTGCTGTAGTATTGCGCTGTGCTGTAACGCTGTGCTGTAGTATTGCGCTGTGCTGTAACGCTGTGCTGTAACGCTGTGCTGTAACGCTGCGCTGTAGTATTGCGCTGTGCTGTAACGCTGTGCTGTAACGCTGCGCTGTAGTATTGCGCTGTGCTGTAACGCTGTGCTGTAACGCTGTGCTGTAACGCTGCGCTGTAGTATATTGCGCTGTGCTGTAACGCTGTGCTGTAACGCTGTGCTGTAACGCTGCGCTGTAGTATTGCGCTGTGCTGACGCTGTGCTGTAACGCTGTGCGCTGTAACGCTGTGCTCTTAACGCTGCGCGCTGTAGTATTGCGCTGTGCTGTAACGCTGTGCTGTAACGCTGCGCTGTAGTATTGCGCTGTGCTGTAACGCTGTGCTGTAACGCTGTGCTGTAACGCTGTGCTGTAACGCTGTGCTCTAACGCTGCGCTGTAGTATTGCGCTGTGCTGTAACGCTGTCTGTAACGCTGCGCTGTAGTATTGCGCTGTGACTGTAACGCTGTGCTGTAGTATTGCGCTGTGCTGTAACGCTGTGCTGTAGTATTGCGCTGTGCTGTAACGCTCGGCTGTAACGCTGCGCTGTAGTATTGCGCTGTGCTGTAACGCTGTGCTGTAGTATTGCGCTGTGCTGAACGCTGTGCTGTAGTATTGCGCTGTGCTGTAACGCTGTTGCTGTAACGCTGTGCGTGTAACGCTGTTGCTGTAACGCTGCGCTGTGCTGTAACGCTGTGCTGTAACGCTGTGCTGTTAACGCTTGCGCTGTAGTATTGCGCTGTGCTGTAACGCTGTGCTGTAGTATTGCGCTGTGAATGTAACGCTGCGCTGTGCTGTAACGCTGTGCTGTAACGCTGTGCTGTAACGCTGCGCTATAGTATTGCGCTGTGCTGTAACGCTGTGCTGTAACGCTGTGCTGTGCTGTAACGCTGTGCTGTAACGCTGCGCTGTAGTATTGCGCTGTGCTGTAACGCTGTGCTGTAACGCTGTGCTGTAGTATTGCGCTGTGCTGTAACGCTGTGCTGTAACGCTACGCTGTAGTATTGCGCTGTGCTGTAACGCTGCGCTGTAGTATTGCGCTGTGCTGTAACGCTGCGCTGTAGTATTGCGCTGTGCTGTAACGCTGTGCTGTAGTATTGCGCTGTGCTGTAACGCTGTGCTGTAGTATTGCGCTGTGCTGTAACGCTGTGCTGTAGTATTGCGCTGTGCTGTAACGCTGTGCTGTAACGCTGTGCTGTAACGCTGCGCTGTAACGCTGTGCTGTAACGCTGCGCTGTAGTATTGCGCTGTGCTGTAACGCTGCGCTGTAGTATTGCGCTGTGCTGTAACGCTGTGCTGTAGTATTGCGCTGTGCTGTAACGCTGTGCTGTAGTATTGCGCTGTGCTGTAACGCTGTGCTGTAACGCTGTGCTGTAACGCTGCGCTGTAGTATTGCGCTGTGCTGTAACGCTGTGCTGTAACGCTGCGCTGTAGTATTGCGCTGTGCTGTAACGCTGTGCTGTAACGCTGTGCTGTAACGCTGTGCTGTAACGCTGCGCTGTAGTATTGCGCTGTGCTGTAACGCTGTGCTGTAACGCTGTGCTGTAACGCTGCGCTGTAGTATTGCGCTGTGCTGTAACGCTGCGCTGTAGTATTGCGCTGTGCTGTAACGCTGTGCTGTAACGCTGTGCTGTAACGCTGCGCTGTAGTATTGCGCTGTGCTGTAACGCTGCGCTGTAGTTTTGCGCTGTGCTGTAACGCTGTGCTGTAACGCTGTGCTGTAACGCTGCGCTGTAGTATTGCGCTGTGCTGTAACGCTGTGCTGTAACGCTGCGCTGTGCTGTAACGCTGTGCTGTAACGCTGCGCTGTGCTGTAACGCTGTGCTGTAACGCTGCGCTGTAGTATTGCGCTGTGCTGTAACGCTGCGCTGTGCTGTAACGCTGTGCTGTAACGCTGCGCTGTGCTGTAACGCTGTGCTGTAACGCTGCGCTGTGCTGTAACGCTGTGCTGTAACGCTGCGCTGTAGTATTGCGCTGTGCTGTAACGCTGCGCTGTGCTGTAACGCTGTGCTGTAACGCTGTGCTGTAACGCTGTGCTGTAACGCTGTGCTGTAACGCTGTGCTGTAACGCTGTGCGGTGGCATTTTACGGTTTGAGCTTTAGTGTTGAGTTGTGCTGCTGAAACTCAATCTCTGTAATAGCAGTGATTTGTAGCGGTTTTTGCAGCACTGGTTCTTATTGGATACGGCTTCATTTTCTGCCCGTAGCCTCCTTTTTATTTTTTTTATTATTCAGAGAGTCTGTGGACATCTTCCACCTGAGCTAAAGGCGCGCGTGCGCTTTACTGAGCACTGGGATCACCTCTTACATTGCAACTGGATGTTATCCGACTAGATTATCCGTGAGACGGTCTGCGCTTTCGGCCACATTATGGCCAATTTTCAAGGCGGCGGATTCAAATTCAGGCTTACCGGCATCTTGAGTCCCAATAACAATTTGGCTGGATTATCGACTCTCGCGGCTCTATCGATTCAAATCGAATTTATCTGGGATTTTCAGAAGCTTTACCATTTCAGAAAAGGTAGAGGAAATATGGGGATAAGACTAGATCAGATATTACGATTAGTCACAATTAAAAGCAGAAACCTGGATTACGTTGGCTGAAAATCACCTCTTTTTTGCAAACCAGTGACATTTTTAAAATTCTGTTTTGGACAATTTTTTTTTCATATTAATCAGTTTATATTTCCATAAAAAAGTCCCCAATATTTTTTCCGACACCACAAGTCGGCAAAGACAAACATGTCTGATACATATAAACAATTTATTTATTTTCCGCGTGCCGGGAATATTCTTCAGACACAACTAGAATCGCCTGACCTCGCTGCTGCGGAGGGAGAGGGAGGGCATTGGATATTGTGTTTATGCAGATCACGAGCTGCTCAGTGAAATATCTGTCTTTATTTTACCTGATGATGAGATCCTGTAACACCGGGGCTTAGTCTTTCCTTTTGCCGGTCACACATGGCCGGTGTAAGGATCATGGTAGGCTTTGAATGGATGGTATCTAGGTGGAACGGATGGTATCGCTGCCGTCACTCTTCCTCCACGTCTTAGACACGGGAATGATTTGCAGAAATCAGCGGTTTTCCTCCCAGCACTTTCCATAATCAGAATTACTTTTCTCTTACATTGTGTCGCTAAGTGTTTGTATCTGGGTATATATGGACATATTCAAATAGGGCTGTTGCTAAATTCAGAATAAACCTTAGCATTCGTGATCTGCCATGTATTGGCGTCGCGTTTGCAATCAGGGGAGGAATGCGGATACGCACACAAAACCACTCTAATCTTGGATGCTTTGGCTTTAGTTCAGCATCTTCCTGAGGATTTGTAAAGTGTGGTATCTGGCGCTGGCGCGTCTTGCGGTCGGTATTATGTACTTTTGGGAGCCGCTGGGGACGAACAAACTGCTAATATGATGGACCCAGCAGCCTGAAAACACCAAGCTCGGGGAATAAAAGTGGGAAGCACTTTCTGTGAAACCCGTTGGGCACTATTCCTAAAGAACGTTCAGATATGGAAGTGTTACCGCCAGGATAAATGACTTTAACGCATATTACCTTCCTGACATGAAACCCGTAAGAAACCACTTAGCGCATCGTTTTTGTACTTCGCGCTCCCCATATTATTACAAAATCCTAGCACTAATTACCATCTGGACGTTCAAAATTTTATCTACACCTAAAAGATGCTGCTAAATGAGTCTGCGTTTGCAAAGTCATTTCAGCACCCCTTAACCCCCCCTCCCCAATAAATCTGATACTCCTCATCACGAGCATCGAACGGTGGCCTGATCCGCTACTTCTTGTCGCCGGGTTTAGAGTGAGACTGGGGACAATCAACCCATGGTGCCACGCGATCTCAAGGTCCGGAAGCGCAGACCCCCATGGAGTCCTACTGGAGGTGATACATGCGGCAGCGCTTCCACCATGAGTATCACTGCGGGTAGCGCTTGGTTCTGGGGTGAGGTGCTGAATCAGCGCCTGCCCAGGAATATCACACTAAAATGCGTTGGCTTCCCCATTTTGGCGCGAAGAACGGTATAGGGCCCTTTATGTGCTCACAAGTGTGGACTTTGAGGGTTATTCGTTAATGTCTGAATTTGCCATCAAATTGCAGCTAATGGTGAATATCTCGGTACTTGCAATTCGGTGGCATTTTTTGTAATCACAAAGCTGTATTTTTGCCAAATACAGATGAATTGACAGTGAAATATGGTGCATTCAGAGTGATTCATCGGCACCAAAATTGTAGAGAATGACTGATTAGTCTATTCACAGATTTGCAGTGAAATTACCTGATTTCGGTGATTTAAATTCAACACACTTTAAAAAAAAAATGTTTTACTTATGGATGTACCCAAGCCTCAATATTTCAAGTCCCAAGCTACTAGCCAGGCCTTAAGAGTTACTTGCCACTAGTTGCCCCACCTAACCCCTATCCAGCTATGCCTCTGCATTCCCACTCGCCCTCCTGTAATTGCCACTCGCCAAATGCGAGCAGGCGAGTGGAAATTTTGAGGCCTGGATGTACCGATACTAGTATTGGTGCCGATACTGGCAATTGCGCGAGTACTTAGTACTCCTGCAAATGCCCTGATAACCTCTACCGATATCCAGAAGCCGGCACTGGGCTGGCTTGCCGGTAGTCGAGGGGCTGGGGCTGCTAGCAGAATGCATGATCAGCATTCCGCCAGCACTACCCTCCGGCTAGCTGCATGGTTTTCAGAGAGGTCGCCGGCCTGTGAAGGCTGTGATGCAGCCTCCAGTCGTGATCTCGCAGGGGTCACAACATTTTACGAGATTATGTCACAGCCTTCTAAAGCCGGGAACCACTCGGAGGAACACATTGCCAGCCGGAGGGGAATGCTGGTGGAATGCTGTTAATGCATTCTGCCAGGAGCAATGTCTGTTGTCTGAATGGGTATACATTGTATCTGTGGTCTGATTGGGGTATACATGTATCTGAGCGCTGTGTGGGGTATACGTGTGTGTGCACTGTGCAGTGGAGTAAATGGGGTGTCTGGTCATACATCTCAATATTAACATGAACAGGACAGGCTTTCAGCAAAAATCCTAAATAATTTATTGGAAAGTGTCACATGACAAGTATCAGTACTCGGTCTTAATCCCTAGTGTTGTTTATTATTTTTAACAGACCGTTTTATTATTTTAGATACATTTTTATTAATCTCCTATTAGGAGAATAGGAGACTTATGTTTTTCTTTTTGGGTTTGGTGGAATTGCTCGGCATCCAATAACTGCTTTGGCGACTCAATTTTCGTTAAATAGCGACTTGACTGAATTTTCAACTAAATGAAATTGGCAAAGTGCGCCGACATGAAAAGCCGAGAAATTGAATTAATTTCCAGCGCTTTGTGAATAGACCCTATGTTTGAGGTCAGAGCTGCAAATCTTCACCCTCTCGAAATTCTATTCTCACGCTGGAAATGCTCCTCACTCTCTGGGCCGTATTCAATAAAACTCTTGTTTAGATCTAGCTTAGAGGTTGAGGTCTCTCTTTGCCCCCTGAGCTCCACCAAGGAGAGCTTCACTAAGAATCCCTACGTGACGATCTGGGTGGCTCCTCTCCCAGTCCGAGCTGGAGAGGAGACGGATATCCAGAAACCGGGGAGAGATTTACTGAATCCGATCCAGGTTGGCGAGATTCTTTCTGCGACAAACAGAAAATGTGTTGAACGTCCAAGCCCTCACACCTGTAATGAAGCCTGCATAATCTGAGCGGCTGTCAACCCGCCTTTAGCTGTTCGGGTGTTTGTATGTGGGATCCATGCTGTGCACGGCCTCATTCCACAGCCGAAGACTTCTTCCTTGGGTAATAAAGTATCCCGGCGTATTCCGGCTGATTATTTGCCGTTTCCTGCAGCTTTCCCTCTCGTACGTTTTGTATGTTGATGTTTTTCCTGCAGGAGTAAAGATTGTAAGGAAACCGGCCGCGGTTTGACACGCGCACATTTAAGTTTATTTTTATATTTATTTCTCGACTATAACAAGGTAAACTATATTTTTGCTTGTGTTTATGGCACCTCTTTATGCCCTGGAATGAAACGGAAGATCTGAATCAACACTGATAATTAGCTCGGATAAACTTATTACAATTAATGGTAATTTTGTATAAATTAAAGCTTCTTCTGTCACCTCCGATTCCCTGCAGTTCAGCGCTGGCTTTTCAGGCAGGGATTGCTCGTGATCTCTATTATCTGTTTTTTTTCTTCTATATATAATGGTGTAAGTAACCGGGATATGTTCTGGCTGGGGTTGTTTATTTCTGCTTTTTACCTGGCGATACCCTCACTTACCAATCAGTTATTTCAGTTGAACGTTCTTCTGTCTTTTCTTGAAGTTTTGTGATTCTCGGGTTGATGGAAGTACACGTTGCTTTGCCGGGGAGCCAGAACATTATCCCCTTCCCCACTCTTGCTACCCGGCTGCTGGTGGGCAGGGTATCGGCTCTGCGGCGCCTTCATTCTCTTTTTCTGTGATGAACGGACATTCAAGCATCTTTGAGCCATTTTTTTGCCTTTAATGTACGGGCATCCCATGCACCCAGCGCCCAGCATGTTCCATCCTTCCCAAACATGCCTCATGCTGGTACTCATCAAGGCCTTTTTAAGTTGATCCAGTTTAGTCATGGATTAGGCTCGGCGCATCCCCCTGGACCTGTTCGGCTTCATCTCCTCCGATGGGAAGAACATGATACACACTGAAGATGCATAGTCTCCTGGCTACTTAACTCCTGGCCATCTGTTCACATGGCATGGTGCCCGCACGTTAGCTGGCTGTACTCGAGGCCTTGAAGTTTGAAGTTATGGTTTCAGCTGGGCACTGCGCGCTGTGCCGCCTCGTTACCACACTTCCCGCAAAGCCCAGGCCAAGATCAAAACCTACGAAATGCGACTTCAAAAACCTGACGATACGTAGATTTACTGCTTCGCTGGGACGTATCGTGGCAAAGATGCAGGCAGAGGATTCATAAATTCCATCCAGTGCTCAGCCGCTCCACATTGGGGACGTTAAGAAGGTTCTAGAAATTGGTAACCTGCTGCCAGGAACATTCGTGAAACTAAAATGGTTAATTGGGTTTCAGCTTTCTGAGTATAACAGAGTATGCAAAAATGTGCCTTACGCATAATAGTTCTGTTTCTTAATCCTGAAATATTAGCACATCATGAACGAGTGTTTTCGCAGAGCTCCACAGCAAAAAATCTCAGTAATGTGCGGTGTGTGTATGAGCGTATCACAGAATCCACAGCAATAAAACTCACGCTCATACACACACACCGCACATTACTGCAAGTTTTATTGCTGTGGAGCTCTGTGATACACTAATACACACCGCACATTACTGTGAGTTTTATTGCTGTGGAGCTCTGTGATACAGTAATGTGTGGTGTGTATGAACGTATCACTGAGCTCCACAGCAAAAAAATCTCACTGTAATGTGCGGTGTGTATGAGCGTATCACAGAATCCACAGCAATAAAACTCACAGTAATGTGTGTTGTGTATGTCGTACTCACATTTGCTGGTGTCTTATCGATCAGACACCAGCAAATGTGAGTATTGCATTCTTCTCCTTTGTTTGCACTCCATTTTATACAATATTGCTCTATGTGAGTCATTTTATATTTTGAGGGACACAGAGGATGGTAACCCTGTAAGGAAGCCACGCTTCTGAGCCACGGGGTGCAGCAGAAGAAACCACTAACAGAACAAGAAGCGCCAACTCCAGCACATCTTTCTTTGGTCTTCTGTGTTGCTGGTGCAAGCAGGGAGCTGGTCCTGCATGTCCCCGTTACCGTCAGCAGATAATAGGATTATAGCTTTTCAGCAGCACAGGGGTCCAGTGCGCCCTGTGCTGCCCCGACTCTGTAGCAGGGACTGGTGATGTGACCAGAGGAGCCTGCTGCGCTGATGTGGGGAGACATGGAGCATCAGCAGAATAACTTTAATGCAAGAACCTGGTGAGTATTATTATTAAACACCAACCAATTTCGCAGCGCTGTACAAAGGTCCCACGGATAAAGACGGGACAATTAACCAGTACATAAAGAAGGCAGGTCAGTATTCTGCCAGAAGATACAGGAGGACATCTAGGTTCCAGCGATGGCCTGTTTAGCTCTTTTAACATGTCACAATGGTGAGTCATGTAGTTATATTGTAGCACAAAGCGGCAGAATGAGTTATACAATGTAGTAAGTTTCTGAAGGTGTGTTTGTGGGGCGGCTGCATACACTACATCTCCGTATTCAATGGCTGGCATAAGCATTTGTTGTACAATCTGCTTTCTTACCGCGGGGCTCAGGCAGGATTTGTTTCTGTACAGGGCACCTAGTTTGGGGTAAAGTTTAGATGAGAGTTTTTCGATGTGGGGCCAAAGGATAGATTTGGGTCTAACCACATACCTAGATATTTGAGAGAAGTGACTGTGGTCAACGTGCCATTTGATTTTGTCCACGTCTGTCTTTCTGTTTATCTATTCATTTGTCTTCCTGCCCCGTTAATCTATTTTTCCATCTGTGCTTATACATCTTTTCCTCCATCCATTTCTGTGTAATTTTCTCTCTAATGTCCTTTTTCTGCCCATCACACTCACCTTTTTACTTTTTCTCTCTTTTTCCTCTCCTTTGTCATTTCTTCTCACTCGGACTCTTTCTGACTGTATCTCCGTTCCATCGCGTCCCAAAACCCAGCCCTGTGCGGTTTATTGCTGTGGAGCTGTGTGATCCTCTCATACACAGCCCACAATACTCTATGCTATAAACCTGGAAAGTGGTCAGAAACTAACAAAGTTTTCCCCTGGGACCTTGTGTGGTGCGTCACAGCCTTGGCTTCGATGAGCGGGTGACCATCTGTAAGTCTGGAGGGGGCATGATGGCTTATTATCATGTGGGTCCCAGTGGATTTGAAGTCCTTTCTGTTACCCCACAATGTCTATGTGAGTGGGGTGTATGCGGGTGTGACCTACTCTGGGCAGGGCACAAGTGGGTCCTATGATCGTCTATTCCTCTGGGCCCCCGCTAGTTATCAGTCGCCCCTGTCTGCTGATTGTTTCCTCTCTGTTTGATGTTTGGTGATGTGCACTCACCAAGAATATGCTGCTTCTAATGTGCGTATAAATTCTTCCCATAAGGGAAGCGCAGAATGCCATGAGTGATGTGTGCGACTCGTGTGCGACTAAAGCAATAGTTTGCAAAGTTATTCCTGAAGCATAAATCCGGCTGCAAATTATTTTCCTCCTACTTAATTGTCTTTTCGCTGTGACATAAGTTCTGTGAAACAAAATGATGTGACCGAATTCCACCGGGAGCTGCGGCAGGTCCTGGCACCGGGCCCGGGATTTCTCTATACTCCCCCCTTAACCATATGATTATGCGAGCCGGAGAAATTTCGACAGATCTTCTACCAAAATGATCTCTAGTCTTGTGCAAGTGAAATGAATTTTCAGAGAATGCTCGGCTCTCCGGGACTATGTCGCACAACATCTAGATTCTGAATCCATTAATTTAGGCAAAGTACGGTGAACCCAAGCAACGCGGTGACAGCTGGCACTCATTAAAGAGCGGCTGAATAACACATTCCACACCTTCCACCAGCCTGGACAATATTCCGTATGGTTTGCTTCCTCATTCACAGAAAATCTTATAAAAGTCAGCATAATTGTGGTTATTGTTATTACTTTATAAATTGCATTAGGGAGTGTTGTGTGTTGTGGTGTCAGAGCTACATAAGAACCAGGTGTAAAGTGTGAGACCACTAAAGCGCCATAAACCATATAATAAACTGATGTAGAGGGATTTAATGTTAAGCACAAGAGTCTCATGGGACCAACCGCAACAGAAGAGAACAATACCGACCACGCTGACGCTGTGTGTGTGTGTGTGTTATCTGCTAGTGTTGTTGCAATCTCTGCTGTGGTTGTGAATTTGTCACCTCGTGTTGTTGCACACAATGCTGTGGTTGTGAATTTGTCACCTCGTGTTGTTGCACACAATGCTGTGGTTGTGAATTTGTCACCTCGTGTTGTTGCACACAATGCTGTGGTTGTGAATTTGTCACCTCGTGTTGTTGCACACAATGCTGTGGTTGTGAATTTGTCACCCTGTTGTGTGGTCTGCTTGGGTTGTGATGGTGTAGCGTTGCCCCTAGGTTGCCTGGCACGGCCTCAGTGTGTAATAGCTAGGTATGTAGGGGAGATCCTTTCACCTGGTGGGGGGGGGGGGGATCAGCCAGGCATCTTGAAGAAACGTCTGTAGGGTTGGGCGTCCATTGGGCTGCTTCCAGAACTCGGATGTGACGGTTTGACATGAGGTTCCCTGGAGCCCAGCCCAAGGAGGCTCTTTAAAGTGCAACAATCTGTGGCTTCTTCTCCTGCTTTTCAGCCACCGTTTCCTTGATCAGACGGGCCTCCTTGGCAGAACATCAGCCCTTTGGAGTCCAGTAGATCCAGCTTTTCTGGATCCATTGGTGTGAGATTCCATTTTGCTATAGGTGGAGATCAGGCATCTGACTGTCCTTCTGCTCTTTGCTTTTCAGTCCAGCCTTTGAACGTGACCCTAACCCTGAAGTTGAACGATGGTTACCTGCTTTCAAATCCTTGCCCTCACTCCAATCCCTCTCTTCCAGTCCCTCTCGGGGATATAAGGCAGACTCTGGCCGGTAACCTTAAGGCCCGTGTCAGACGAACGCAGTCATCACGTCCGTGTCGCCGCACAGTTTAACGTCTGTCGTAGCATTGATTTGTGATCAATAGAGACCCACACACGAAGAACGTGCAGAACGTGCGCAGCTGCTTTCATCTGACATTAGCCTAAAAGCTGGTGACTGTGTTATCTGCTCATACGTCCTCGGTGCCCGAGACATTCCTGTCAGTCCTGGTACAGGTTCCAGACGGGTATTCTACTGCGTTCTGCTTAAATCTGTTTTATTCTCCCTCAAAGGCCACTGACCCCTTCATCCTCTTCCTAGTGCGAGGTACCAGATGCTGCGTGAAAAGCTGTGCCCTGGGGTAGGGCGAGAAATCATGCCAACACAATGTATAGCCGGTGCTTTCTGGATTTATAGCCGGTGCTTTCTGGATTTATAGCCGGTGCTTTCTGGATTTGTAGCCGGTGTGCGGCCGGTGCTTTCTGGATTTGTAGCCGGTGTGCGGCCGGTGCTTTCTGGATTTGTAGCCGGTGTGCAGCCGGTGCTTTTAATCTTTGTGTTTTAGAGAATCCCTCTCATCCCGGTTCCTCAGTTTTGGTCCATTGATTGTGTTGCCTGTGATGATCTCTTGGTGGCGCTCTTAGGCGCTGTGTGTGTGTATAGGGGCGAGTCTGCTCCTCGGTGTGTATAGGGGCGAGTCTTTGTGCTCCTCGGTGTGTATAGGGGCGAGTCTTTGTGCTCCTCGGTGTGTATAGGGGCGAGTCTTTGTGCTCCTCGGTGTGTATAGGGGCGAGTCTTTGTGCTCCTCGGTGTGTATAGGGGCGAGTCTTTGTGCTCCTCGGTGTGTATAGGGGCGAGTCTGCTCCTCGGTGTGTATAGGGGCGAGTCTTTGTGCTCCTCGGTGTGTATAGGGGCGAGTCTTTGTGCTCCTCGGTGTGTGTATAGGGGCGAGTCTTTGTGCTCCTCGGTGTGTATAGGGGCGAGTCTGCTCCTCGGTGTGTATAGGGGCGAGTCTTTGTGCTCCTCGGTGTGTATAGGGGCGAGTCTTTGTGCTCCTCGGTGTGTATAGGGGCGAGTCTGCTCCTCGGTGTGTATAGGGGCGAGTCTTTGTGCTCCTCGGTGTGTATAGGGGCGAGTCTTTGTGCTCCTCGGTGTGTATAGGGGCGAGTCTTTGTGCTCCTCGGTGTGTATAGGGGCGAGTCTTTGTGCTCCTCGGTGTGTATAGGGGCGAGTCTTTGTGCTCCTCGGTGTGTATAGGGGCGAGTCTTTGTGCTCCTCGGTGTGTATAGGGGTGAGTCTTTGTGCTCCTCGGTGTGTATAGGGGCGAGTCTGCTCCTCGGTGTGTATAGGGGCGAGTCTTTGTGCTCCTCGTTGTGTGTATAGGGGTGAGTCTTTGTGCTCCTCGGTGTGTGTATAGGGGCGAGTCTTTGTGCTCCTCGGTGTGTGTATAGGGGTGAGTCTTTGTGCTCCTCGGTGTGTGTATAGGGGCGAGTCTTTGTGCTCCTCGGTGTGTATAGGGGCGAGTCTTTGTGCTCCTCGGTGTGTGTATAGGGGCGAGTCTTTGTGCTCCTCGGTGTGTATAGGGGCGAGTCTTTGTGCTCCTCGGTGTGTATAGGGGTGAGTCTTTGTGCTCCTCGGTGTGTATAGGGGTGAGTCTTTGTGCTCCTCGGTGTGTATAGGGGCGAGTCTTTGTGCTCCTCGGTGTGTATAGGGGCGAGTCTTTGTGCTCCTCGTGTGTGTATAGGGGCGAGTCTTTGTGCTCCTCGGTGTGTATAGGGGCGAGTCTTTGTGCTCCTCGGTGTGTGTATAGGGGCGAGTCTTTGTGCTCCTCGTGTGTATAGGGGCGAGTCTTTGTGCTCCTCGGTGTGTATAGGGGCGAGTCTTTGTGCTCCTCGGTGTGTATAGGGGCGAGTCTTTGTGCTCCTCGGTGTGTATAGGGGCGAGTCTTTGTGCTCCTCGGTGTGTATAGGGGTGAGTCTTTGTGCTCCTCGGTGTGTGTATAGGGGCGAGTCTTTGTGCTCCTCGGTGTGTGTATAGGGGCGAGTCTTTGTGCTCCTCGGTGTGTATAGGGGCGAGTCTTTGTGCTCCTCGGTGTGTATAGGGGCGAGTCTTTGTGCTCCTCGGTGTGTATAGGGGCGAGTCTTTGTGCTCCTCGGTGTGTATAGGGGCGAGTCTTTGTGCTCCTCGGTGTGTATAGGGGCGAGTCTTTGTGCTCCATGTCCCTTTTGGGGTGTCCATGGACAGCAGACCCCGAGATGCACTGAACTCTTGAGAATCTCAGGGAGGGGAAGAAGATCTGGCATGAGGATATAAAGATACATGTAAGGTGGCCAAGTCGGCCATGTTTTCCTGGACACATGTTACTATTTCAAGCTGAGGGAGAGCGCGGGGAAAATGCTGCCCTGTAGCATGTCTAATTCATATGCTGCAGGAAGGAAATCACGGGAGGTCACCTGGGATTCCTTATTGATTTCTTACTTGCAGTGTATGGATTAAACATGCTGCGGGGTGGCATTTTTCATATTCTGCCCATCAGCATGAATGAACCATATGTGTCCAGGAAAACATGGCTGATCTGGCAACTCTAGATACAGAGGACTGAAACTATAAAGCCTGAGCCCCGCTGTGAGCCCCGCTGTGAGCCCTGCTGTGAGCCCCGCCGTGAGCCCCGCCGTGAGCCCCGCCGTGAGCCTCGCCGTGAGCCTCGCCGTGAGCCCCACCGTGAGCCTCGCCGTGAGCCCTGCCGTGAGCCTCGCCGTGAGCCCCGCCGTGAGCCTCGCCGTGAGCCCCGCCGTGAGCCTCGCCGTGAGCCCCGCCGTGAGCCCCGCCGTGAGCCTCGCCGTGAGCCCCGCCGTGAGCCCCGCCGTGAGCCTCGCCGTGAGCCTCGCCGTGAGCCTCGCCGTGAGCCCCGCCGTGAGCCTCGCCGTGAGCCTAGCCGTGAGCCTCGCCGTGAGCCCCGCCGTGAGCCTCGCCGTGAGCCTCGCCGTGAGCCTAGCCATGAGCCCCGCCGTGAGCCTCGCTGTGAGCCCCGCCGTGAGCCTCGCTGCCCTTTACCAGGGGTAATAATGAATGGTGTGAGCGCTCTGTCCTCTCGCTGGCACTTGTTTCACATAGTTAACACGTTGCGTGCATCATTCCATGAACAAACTCCTTCTTTTCTGCTTTTTCTCAGGATTCGTCAGCTTTGCCTCCCCGGGACGTGAACATTTTATTATTCTTGGTCGGGCAGTAAATAAAAATACGGTTCAGCAGGTTTTGAATGATTTTACTGTTGTTTTATCACATTGTCACTAAAATACTCTTTTTGTTTTTTGAGCGGGGCATTTGCTGACTGCTTTGGCATTCTCTACCTGATTGTGTGAAAACCGCGGCCGCAGAGGCCCTTAAACCTGCTAAGAGCTGCCGAGCTTGAAAGACGCGCTGTCCTTGTGGCCGGAGCTGGGCTTTTTCCCCGAGACGTCCTCTCTTATCGGTCTCTGAGCCGTGACACTTTGTGCCAATATTAAACACGCATTCCATTCCTTAATAAAAAGGCAATAAGCTTTACGTTCATTTATTCACTTTGCATTTGTCTCCGTTTTACAGAATGACGCGCTTTTAACCCTTCTTATAGCAAGTGCTTTATGTTGAAAAGAAAAATCTGCAAATAACAGCATTTATTTGAAAAGTGGGAAACCAAGATAACGGTGCAGTAATTAGAGACTGTTATCCTGGTGAAAGGGAACATTATAGGAGCACACACTGACTCCATTCAAAAGGACAGGGCCAGAAGCCGTCTGTCTCTTCACTGGCCAAAACATGCAGGGACCACCTGCCAGACTCCCGGGCAGATACAGAGAGGTGACCCATAGGAGCAGAGACCCCATGACAAACACTTCTTGGAGCAGGAACAGAAGACGTATATTAATTCCTGGGTTTCACTTCTTTTTCCTTTCACCAGTTACTGGAAACACGAACCAAACAAGAGAATAATCCAGTGAACGAACAGCACAATACACCACACACAGATACACACACACAGACAGACACACACAGACAGACACACACAGACAGACACACACAGACAGATACACACAGACAGACAGATACACACAGACAGACAGATACACACAGACAGACAGATACACACAGACAGACACACACAGATACATACACACAGACAGATACACACAGACAGACAGATACACACAGACAGACAGATACACACAGACAGACAGATACACACAGACAGACAGATACACACAGACAGATACACACAGACAGATACACACAGACAGACAGATACAGACAGATACACACAGACAGATACACACAGACAGACAGATACACACAGACAGACAGATACACACAGACAGACAGATACACACAGACAGACACACACAGATACATACACACAGACAGATACACACAGACAGACAGATACACACAGACAGACAGATACACACAGACAGACAGATACACACAGACAGATACACACAGACAGATACACAGACAGATACACACAGACAGATACACACAGACAGACAGATACAGACAGATACACACAGACAGATACACACAGACAGACAGATACACACAGACAGACAGATACACACAGACAGACAGATACACACAGACAGACACACACAGATACATACACACAGACAGATACACACAGACAGACAGATACACACAGACAGACAGATACACACAGACAGACAGATACACACAGACAGATACACACAGACAGATACACACAGACAGACAGATACAGACAGATACACACAGACAGATACACACAGACAGAGACACACAGACAGACAGATACACACACAGACAGATACACACAGACAGACAGATACACACACAGACAGATACACACAGACAGACAGATACACACAGACAGACAGATACACACAGACAGATACACACAGACAGACAGATACACACAGACAGACAGATACACACAGACAGATACACACAGACAGACAGATACACACACAGATACACACAGACAGACAGATACACACACAGACAGATACACACACAGACAGATACACACAGACAGACAGATACACACAGACAGACACACACACAGACACACACACAGACACAGAGACAGACACAGACAGACAGACACACACACAGACACAGACAGATACACACAGACAGACAGATACACACAGACACACACAGACACACACACAGACACACACACAGACACAGACAGACAGACACACACACAGACAGATACACACAGACAGACCGACACAGACAGATACACACAGACAGACAGATACACACAGACAGACAGACAGACAGACACAGACACAGACACACACACACAGACAGATACACACAGACAGATACACACAGACAGACACACACAGACAGACACACACACACAGACACACACACACTAATCACATCATACACATATCCTGATAATGAAGCAAACGTTATCCACAGATACTGTTCGGTGCAGGGGGCTCCTGTAAATCATGTAAATTTTATATGTATTCCTTAATCCTTTACAGAAATCTCACTGAGATGAAAGGTTGTAAACCAGTGTTTCCCAAACCTCTCCTTGGGACCCTCAACCAGGCCAGATTTTGCAGATCACCTTGGGGGAGATGCAGACTGAATCCTGCAATCACTGAGCAGCAAATCATTTCACCTGTGCTGTGCTAAACATATCCTGCAAACCTGGCGAGACGGAGGGTCCTGAGGACGGGTTTGAGAAACACTGTTGTAAACTCTAGATGGCGTTCCTTGTCTGGCACAATGTCACATGGGGTCTGCATTATCAGCATACAGGCAGATGCAGTAAATGTGCTGCAGACAGATAATAAAATGGTGAGATGTCCTGCCTATGGGGTTTGTAGTGATCAGAATGAGATTATTAGCAATGCAATATCTGTATGTGCCGCATAATGCCTGTGTATGGCAATTACAGCAACACCTTGTATCTGTATGTGCTGCATAATGCCTGTGTATGGCAATTACAGCAACACCTTGTATCTGTATGTGCCGCATAATGCCTGTGTGTGGCAATTACAGCAACACCTTGTATCTGTATGTGCCGCATAATGCCTGTGTGTGGCAATTACAGCAACACCTGTGT
This sequence comes from Leptobrachium leishanense, assembly GCA_009667805.1. Taxonomy (NCBI): domain Eukaryota; kingdom Metazoa; phylum Chordata; class Amphibia; order Anura; family Megophryidae; genus Leptobrachium; species Leptobrachium leishanense. Next base: position 124,607,161 of record CM019072.1, on the reverse strand, counting down.
ATCTGTATGTGCTGCATAATGCCTGTGTATGGCAATTACAGCAACACCTTGTATCTGTATGTGGCCGCATAATGCCTGTGTGTGGCAATTACAGCAACACCTTGTATCTGTATGTGCCGCATAATGCCTGTGTATGGCAATTACAGCAACACACCTTGTATCTGTATGTGCTGCATAATGCCTGTGTGGGCAATTACTGCAACACCGTGTATCTGTATGTGCCGCATAATGCCTGTGTGTGTCAATTACAGCAACACCTTGTATCTGTATGTGCCGCATAATGCCTGTGTGTGGCAATTACAGCAACACCTTGTATCTGTATGTGCTGCATAATGCCTGTGTATGGCAATTACAGCAACACCTTGTATCTGTATGTGCCGCATAATGCCTGTGTGTGGCAATTACAGCGACACCTTGTATCTGTATGTGCCGAATAATGCCTGTGTATGGCAATTACAGCAACACCTTGTATCTGTATGTGCCGCATAATGCCTGTGTATGGCAATTACAGCAACACCTTGTATCTGTATGTGCCGCATAATGCTGTGTGTGGCAATTACAGCAACACCTTGTATCTGTATGTGCTGCATAATGCCTGTGTATGACAATTACAGCGACACCTTGTATCTGTATGTGCTGCATAATGACTGTGTGTGGCAATTACAGCGACACCTTGTATCTGTATGTGCTGCATAATGCCTGTGTGTGGCAATTACAGCAACACCTAGTATCTGTATGTGCTGCATAATGCCTGTGTATGACAATTACAGCGACACCTTGTATCTGTATGTGCTGCATAATGCCTGTGTATGGCAATTACAGCAACACCTTGTATCTGTATGTGCTGCATAATGCCTGTGTATGGCAATTACAGCAACACCTTGTATCTGTATGTGCCGCATAATGCCTGTGTGTGGCAATTACAGCGACACCTTGTATCTGTATGTGCCGAATAATGCCTGTGTATGGCAATTACAGCAACACCTTGTATCTGTATGTGCTGCATAATGCCTGTGTATGGCAATTACAGCAACACCTTGTATCTGTATGTGCCGCATAATGCCTGTGTGTGGCAATTACAGCAACACCTTGTATCTGTATGTGCTGCATAATGCCTGTGTATGACAATTACAGCGACACCTTGTATCTGTATGTGCTGCATAATGACTGTGTGTGGCAATTACAGCGACACCTTGTATCTGTATGTGCTGCATAATACCTGTGTGTGGCAATTACAGCAACACCTAGTATCTGTATGTGCTGCATAATGCCTGTGTATGACAATTACAGCGACACCTTGTATCTGTATGTGCTGCATAATGCCTGTGTATGGCAATTACAGCATCATTTCATTGTGTCACTACAGACTCTGGCAGCTGCTGTGATTTTACAAATGCTCTTTGTATTGTTTTGTGGTGTCATTATTATTGTGTATTGTGCGGCATCCGCTCTTTATCGGCGCGAGAGAAACGTGACAAAGCCCAGAATGCACATGCTGCCCGTCAGAGTGCGATGTCCACGCGCCGCGTCCTGCCGGGAGTTAATGCTTCTGTCAATAAAGCACTTAATGTGATACATTGAAAATCAATTATCTGCCCGGAGCGGCGGCCCGAGCCCTGGACTCTGTATAAACACATCCTCATCTTTTATAGGATTTCCCAGACGCGGCCCTTAATATCTCCTGAGTGTGCGGCGCAGTATCATGTGACTCTGCCCGGCGCTAATTACAAGTCATCCGATTCTACGGCTTTTTGTCCTTTTATCTCCAGGTTAGATGTGATCAAGGAGCGAATTGCAGCGAGATCCACAGGCGAGGATAATAATATCGACCTCTCTGTGCAAACACACACACCTATGTATTCAGCAGGTTTTTCTTTAAGCTGCCCGGTTGCTTGTGGCCACGTCACAGGCCATTGCTCCTGGTAAAAGCCGTGTGCGTCCTGGTGCTTTTCAGATCTACCTCCTCCTCCTCCTGCGTGCTTGCCGCCATGTGATTTTCCAGATCGGGGCAAAAAACACTCACTAAGGCTGGTGTCAGACGAGTGCACTATGTGCGCCCGTACTGACGTGCCTTCTGGCCTTCGTCACGGCTTGAGATGCTGCGACGGAGCCAGCCAGACGCTGTTGTGCGCGTGAACCTCGGCCTTGCTGTGTCGGTGCTGCAGCCCTCTCCATCAAAGTGCTAGGACGCGCGTTGACGGAGCTGCAAAGCGCGATCCTCCATAGGAGGCACTGCGTGCGCTGAGCGAGGCGGCCAGACGGGCGTGGAGTGGAAGGAATGTCCTCTCTCATGAACGTTCCTTCCGCTCCTCAATGAGGCTCGTCTGACGCCGGCCTTAGTGCAAAAGCCCGGCGGTGCGGGAGTCCAGTAATGAAGGTGTAGCTCGGCGAGCGGGTGGAGCATTGGCCCCTGCTAGGAATTAACCTCTTCAGCAATAAAACCTCATTAAAGCAATGAATGAAAACCTTGTTTTATTGCTCCAGTTGTTATTGTATAATTTTCTGTTCCTGTCGCTGAAAGAAAACTCTTGTGGGGTCATTCAGTAATCGCTGAGGTGAGCCAAGCATCATGGAGATATTTGGGGGCCAAAGTGTGCGGTCACAAGTGCCCCCGGCTAGTGAGGAGAGCAAGCGGGCGCACAAATAGCACCGTTATTACTGGTAAATCAACGCTCAGGTAGCAACGAGTGCGACTTCGCTCTCCTGCCGCGACACTGTAACTGGCAGAAAGCCTCTCCCACGCACCATTCAGTAAATAATCCCCTGAGCAGCAGAACGCTCTGCTCTTAAAGAGTTAATGTGTGGCCCAGAAATTTGTGTTTTTCTTTCTTTAAATTCCGCTACGATGTTGTCGTCTTGAAACTCCATCAAAACGATTTTCTCAGCAAATAAACAATGTAACGCGGCCAGTGTGATTTAAGGCCGGGACGATCATAGCCTTAAATAAATCTATTCCCTCCTTGTCTGAAACGTCAGGGTTTATTTAGTCATTTGTAATATTAATAAGAATTTCATGTTGGGAGTGCGGAGCCGTTTCATAAACGTGGGATAATTGCTCGATAAACATCTTCCTAACATATGGTGCCGCCGGAGTTTTGTGCCGAATTCTAAATTGCCGGCATGTCGGATGACATAATATGGAAATATTGAATCGATGTCCCTTAAAAACAAAATAAATGAGATGTTAAGGCATTTGTGTGGCGAGTGTGAGCAGAAAATGCACAAAAGCAAGAAAATGAAAGGGTGTCTTTGTGTGGTGTTTCTTTTAGCTGGGTTTGTTTGTGTTTCAGGGAATTAGTATCAGGACACATCGCGTCTGTTTCCCCCTCATAGAGGGGGTTATGTTCTCCGCCTGCACTTTTTCTGTATTCTGGGTTGCAAATGTGATATTTAGGGTTTTGGCAAACGCCAGTGTGAGGGGCTGAAAGAGTCCTTCTTTTAAGAATAAAGCCCACAGCGCGCTCATTTATTTCCTCCAGCTCCAAGCCGATTGGCTGAGGACAGAATTGTACGTATCGCTCTCCTCGCCTTTACTTTTCGATTGTGTTACTTTATTGTGAAGAATAAAATGTAAGCGTTGCACAAACATTCTTCACACGTTTATAACATTCAGGAAAAAGGACTATCCCTCTGGTGTCTGGAGACGTGCGGCCGGCCGCGCTGGACACCTCACACCTTTCTGGTAACCGTCCCCTGAAGAAATGGCACAATTATCTGAGAGATGTGACCGCAAAGCAGAGGAATTCATAGGGAAACGGTGCATCTCCATGTGAAATGCGGCATTGCCGGGATCCTGTGCCTGGCAATTCTCAATCTGGGACTGAGAACGGGTCAGGTCAGGGCATTGGGGTGTCCGAAGGTGAGAAGATCGATGGGGTCATGGCGAGATATGAAGAGCATTCAGAACATTTGGCAAAACCAAACCTCACGTTTTGTAACGTCCACACATTCCAGTTCCTGCTGTTCTTCCAAAGAAGTATGTGTGTGATGCCAGAACCAGGCGTGTGATACGGCTCATTGTTATGGGCAGCAGTGGCAGCCCCGGGCAATGTATAATAATAATATGTATAAAGATGAGGACGATGGGCCAGGGATACCGCAGACTTACAGCATGTAGCCGCCCTGTGATACATGGACGCCTGCGCTTTACTTGGACACATTTCATGTTGCTGGATGCCTCGTGATGATGTAATGGGAAGCTGACGGACGATTCTGATGCTATTTTAGTCTCTTTCCCAGCGACCCTGTGATCTGGCACTGTGCCCCCTCAGTGTCAGCTGCCCCTACACCCACTGCCCACTCGCCAGGTTATGCGTTACCTGAATACCGGGGGGGGGGTCCTGCGCCCCTCAGTGTGCCCCTGGCGGGACGCTGGTGGTTTGTGGACGCCCTCCTTTTCTCTCATTAGATCAATCTTCCTTGTGAGCTTCGTTACAGTCTCTGCATCACTATGCGCAATGTGCTGATACAAGGCCACGCGTTTAATCCACCGTCTGATATTAAACCTCAAAAGGGGGAGAATAAATGGAGACCAATAACATCCGTCTCATGCCGCACAGGAAGAAGCAGCAAGTGACAAAATCCAGAGCAAAATGCCATTATGTGACCTTTGCCTGGGATAAAAGGTGGCTTCATAACAACAATTTCCTTTTGTTCCTCGTGGTTTGTGCGAGCGGAGCCTCCGATTAATCTGCGTAAATGCATCATTAGACTCGTAATCCATGTCCTTCTGTCAGTGTCTGCTTTAATTAAATAAGCGTACACAGAGCTGTGATTTGCAAAGAGCGGCGATTTGCACAGAGCGGCGATTTGCAGAGAGCGGCGATTTGCAGAGAGCGGCGATTTGCACAGAGCGGTGACTTGCACAGAGCGGCGATTTGCAGAGAGCGGCGATTTGCAGAGAGCGGCGATTTGCACAGAGCGGCGATTTGCACAGAGCGGCGATTTGCACAGAGCGGCGATTTACAGACAGCGGCGATTTGCACAGAGCGGCGACTTGCACAGAGCGGCGATTTGCAGAGAGCGGCGATTTGCAGAGAGCGGTGACTTGCACAGAGCGGTGACTTGCACAGAGCGGCGATTTGCAGAGAGCGGCGATTTGCACAGAGCGGCGATTTGCAGAGAGCGGCGATTTGCAGAGAGCGGTGACTTGCACAGAGCGGCGATTTGCACAGAGCGGCGATTTGCAGAGAGCGGCGACTTGCACAGAGCAGCGATTTGCAGAGAGCGGCGATTTGCACAGAGCTGCGATTTGCAGAGAGCGGCGATTTGCACAGAGCGGCGTTTTGCAGAGAGCGGCGATTTGCAGAGAGTGGCGATTTGCACAGAGCTGCGATTTGCACAGAGCGGCGTTTTGCAGAGAGCGGCGATTTGCAGAGAGTGGCGATTTGCACAGAGCTGCGATTTGCAGAGAGCTGCGATTTGCAGAGAGTGGCGACTTGCACAGAGCGGCGATTTGCACAGAGCGGCGATTTGTAGAGAGCGGCGACTTGCACAGAGCTGCGATTTGCACAGAGCGGCGATTTGCACAGAGCTGCGATTTGCACAGAGCGGCGATTTGCACAGAGCGGCGTTTTGCAGAGAGCGGCGATTTGCAGAGAGTGGCGATTTGCACAGAGCTGCGATTTGCACAGAGCGGCGATTTGCACAGAGCGGCGTTTTGCAGAGAGCGGCGATTTGCAGAGAGTGGCGATTTGCACAGAGCTGCGATTTGCAGAGAGCTGCGATTTGCAGAGAGTGGCGACTTGCACAGAGCGGCGATTTGCACAGAGCGGCGATTTGTAGAGAGCGGCGACTTGCACAGAGCGGCGATTTGCACAGAGCGGCGATTTGCACAGAGCGGCGATTTGCACAGAGCGGCGATTTGCACAGAGCGGCGATTTGCACAGAGCTGCGATTTGCACAGAGCGGCGATTTGCAGACAGCGGCGATTTGCACAGAGCGGCGATTTGCACAGAGCGGCGTTTTGCAGACAGCGGCGATTTGCACAGAGCGGCGATTTGCACAGAGCGGCGATTTGCACAGAGCGGCGTTTTGCAGACAGCGGCGATTTGCACAGAGCGGCGATTTGCACAGAGCGGCGATTTGCACAGAGCGGCGTTTTGCAGACAGCGGCGATTTGCACAGAGCTGCGATTTGCACAGAGCGGCGATTTGCACAGAGCTGTGATTTGCACAGAGCGGCGATTTGCACAGAGCTGCGATTTGCACATAGCGACTTCCACCACGAGGAGAAGCTTTACAGAACAAACCCATATTTTGATCCATGTCTCCTGAGAGGAAAGGCTCTGCTCAGGGTCCACGTCGAGCCCCTCGTATGCCGAGAGTTAATGCCTCTAATTATGTCATTTTGGATCAATCAGAGCCAGGCTGTGACGGACGCTCCTAAAAGCGTCAATTTAAGTGCAGATGTGTCACATTCAATATTTCAGGGCACTTTGCATTGATTCTTTGCTTTTTTTTTCTTGGTTCCTGGTTGTAAATGTAGAAATGGCTTATTGGCTTGAAGTTTGGGAATTGGGCGATCGGGGCCTTCTTTTACTTAATTGATGATAATTCACACTGCACTGCCAAAATGTTAATCAAAACTAGGCTGGAGAAAGGGACCTTGGAAAGTTCTCCGTGTCGTCTGTAACCCTGTGTATGTCTTTAAAGAGACGACAGATTAATCTGATTAGTAATAACAAACCATGTCATGAATACGCAGTGGCGCAGCACAATGGAAAAGATCCAGAGCAGATAACATGTAACAGGAGCTTGCGTTGTGCTCAAATAGTGAAGCCAAGCTTGTATATAAATAGCGCTCCCTGCAATCAATAAACACCCGGCGCTCCATTTAATCCGCTGATCATTCTGCTAAAAGATCTGCTACTTTCAAACAGTGTGTGTGTGTTTAGAAATCTCACCGGATCCCATCGAGTGAATTCAACCAAATTCTGAAAGATAGAATAAAAGTCCCAGCAGGTAATGAAGTCCAGGGGAAAAAGGATTTATTTTATTTTATATTGTTCCTAATAAACCTACGTTGCTGACATTAAACCTAACCGCAAAAATAATGGTGTCCATGGCTTTTAGGGTCAGTTTTTTGGTTGGAGTCATTGTAAGGGCGGCCTTTACAGTTATTCTTGGGATTAGAGTTATGTTTACAGTTACTTTTTGTTTGAATTTAGGGTTATTGTTAAGATTAGTGTAACCGAAGCTCCCTCTTTGTGCCCTCAACCTCCTTTTAGGGTGAGGGTTATTGCTGGGGATAGGGTTATTTTTAGGGTGAGAGGGTTATTGTTGGGGTTATTTTTAGGGTGAGCGGGTTATAGCTGGGGTTGGGGTTATTTTTAGGGTGAGAGGGTTATTGTTGGGGTTATTTTTAGGGTGAGCGGGTTATAGCTGGGGTTGGGGTTATTTTTAGGGTGAGAGGGTTATTGCTGGGGTTACTTTTAGGGTGAGCGTGTTATTAGGGTTAGGGTTAGGGTGAGAGGGTTATTGTTGGGGTTATTTTTAGGGTGAGCGGGTTATAGCTGGGGTTGGGGTTATTTTTAGGGTGAGAGGGTTATTGTTGGGGTTATTTTTAGGGTGAGCGGGTTATAGCTGGGGTTGGGGTTATTTTTAGGGTGAGAGGGTTATTGCTGGGGTTACTTTTAGGGTGAGCGTGTTATTAGGGTTAGGGTTAGGGTGAGAGGGTTATTGTTGGGGTTATTTTTAGGGTGAGCGGGTTATAGCTGGGGTTGGGGTTATTTTTAGGGTGAGAGGGTTATTGCTGGGGTTACTTTTAGGGTGAGCGTGTTATTAGGGTTAGGGTTAGGGTGAGAGGGTTATTGCTGGGGTTGGTTATTTTTGGGGTGAGTGTTATTAGGGTTATTTTAGGGTGAGAGGGTTATTTATTTTTGGGGTGAATGTTATTACTGGGGTTGGTTATTTTTGGGGTGAATGTTATTACTGGGGTTGGTTATTTTTGGGGTGAGGGTTATCACTGGGGTTGGGGTTATTTTTGGGGTGAGAGTTAATGCTGGGGTTATTTTTAGGGTGAGCGTGTTATTAGGGTTATTTTTAGGTTGAGAGGGTTATTGCTGGGGTTGGTTATTTTTGGGGTGAAGGTTATTGGGTTGGGGTTATTTTTGGGGTGAAGGTTATTGGGTTGGGGTTATTTTTGGGGTGAGAGTTAGGCTAGGGTCAGACGAACGCATTTTTAACGTGCGTTTAGCCGCACGAAATCACGGCCGTGCTAGCAGCAAATGACGTCCAATGATGGGGAACACACGAAGAACGGCAGCACGAAAGTTCGTCCGCGCAGCGCAAGTGGCAAACGAACGCATTTTTTCGAGAACGTCAAACTGCTAGTACTGATGTACAGAGTGCGCTGCGTCCGCTAGCAGCGTGTGTGCGTGATTGGGAGACGTCAGACGCTGCTAATGTCCGGCCAACATAACGTCCAGACACAAAAAGTGTTTTATTGATGATCCGTACAAAATCACGGCCGAAACTGCGCATAGTATGACCGCTATCGCGTATTCCGTGAAAAAATACGTCCATTCGTTCGAACGCACTTTTTCACGGACAACGTGAAAAATGCGTTAATCTGACCCTAGCCTTAATGCTGGGGTTATTTTTAGGGTGAGAGGGTTATTGCTGGGGTTATTTTTGGGGTGAGAGGGTTATTGCTGGGGTTATTTTTGGGGTGAGAGGGTTATTGCTGGGGTTGGGGTTATTTTTGGGGTGAGAGTTAATGCTGGGGTTATTTTTAGGGTGAGAGGGTTTTTGTTGGGTTGGGGTTATTTTTGGGGTGAGGGTTATTGCTGAGTTTGGTTATTTTTGGGGTGATTTTAATGCTGGGGTTATTTTTAGGGTGAGCGGGTTATTGCTGGGGTTGGTTATTTTTGGGGTGAAGGTTATTGGGTTGGGGTTATTTTTGGGGTGAAGGTTATTGGGTTGGGGTTATTTTTGGGGTGAGAGTTAGGCTAGGGTCAGACGAACGCATTTTTAACGTGCGTTTAGCCGCACGAAATCACGGCCGTGCTAGCAGCAAATGACGTCCAATGATGGGGAACACACGAAGAACGGCAGCACGAAAGTTCGTCCGCGCAACGCAAGTGGCAAACAAACGCATTTTTTCGAGAACGTGAAACCACTAGTACGGTCGTACAGAGTGCGCTGCGTCCGCTAGCGGCGTGTGTGCGTGATTAGGAGACATCAGACGCTGCTAATGTCCGGCCAACATAACGTCCAGACACAAAAAGTGTTTTATTGATGATCCGTACAAAATCACGGATGGAACTGCGCATCGTATGACCGCTATCGCGTATTCTGTGAAAAAATACGTCCATTCGTTTGAACGCACTTTTTCACGGACAACGCGAAAAATGCGTTCGTCTGACCCTAGCCTTAATGCTGGGGTTATTTTTAGGGTGAGAGGGTTATTGCTGGGGTTATTTTTGGGGTGAGAGGGTTATTGCTGGGGTTATTTTTAGGGTGAGAGGGTTATTGCTGGGGTTATTTTTGGGGTGAGAGGGTTATTGCTGGGGTTATTTTTAGGGTGAGAGGGTTATTGCTGGGGTTATTTTTGGGGTGAGAGTTAATGCTGGGGTTATTTTTAGGGTGAGAGGGTTTTTGTTGGGTTGGGGTTATTTTTGGGGTGAGGGTTATTGCTGAGTTTGGTTATTTTTGGGGTGATTTTAATGCTGGGGTTATTTTTAGGGTGAGCGGGTTATTGCTGGGGTTGGTTATTTTTGGGGTGAGGGTTATCACTGGGGTTGGTTATTTTTTGGGTGAGAGTTAATGCTGGGGTTATTTTTAGGGTGAGCGGGTTATTGCTGGGGTTGGTTATTTTTGGGGTGATTTTAATGCTGGGGTTATTTTTAGGGTGAGAGGGTTATTGCTGGGGTTGGTTATTTTTGGGGTGAGGGTTATTGCTGAGTTTGGTTATTTTTGGGGTGATTTTAATGCTGGGGTTATTTTTAGGGTGAGAGGGTTATTGCTGGGGTTATTTTTGGGGTGAGAGTTAATGCTGGGGTTATTTTTAGGGTGAGAGGGTTTTTGTTGGGTTGGGGTTATTTTTGGGGTGAGGGTTATTGCTGAGTTTGGTTATTTTTGGGGTGATTTTAATGCTGGGGTTATTTTTAGGGTGAGCGGGTTATTGCTGGGGTTGGTTATTTTTGGGGTGAGGGTTATCACTGGGGTTGGTTATTTTTTGGGTGAGAGTTAATGCTGGGGTTATTTTTAGGGTGAGAGGGTTATTGCTGGGGTTGGTTATTTTTGGGGTGAGGGTTATCACTGGGGTTGGTTATTTTTTGGGTGAGAGTTAATGCTGGGGTTATTTTTAGGGTGAGAGGGTTATTGCTGATGTTATTTTTGGGGTGAGAGTTAATGCTGGGGTTAGGGTTATTTTTAGGGGATGTGTTTGGGTTGCTTTTTAGTGCTTAACCTAATGCTATTAAAATGAGGGTTTAAGGCTGGGGTCAGACGAACGCATTTTTAACGTGCGTTTAGCCGCACTAAATCACGGCCGTGCTAGCAGCAAATGACGTCCAATGCCCGGCAGCATACGAAGAACAGCCGAACAAAAGTCCGGCAGCGCAGCGCAAGTGGCAAACGAACGCATTTTTTCGAGAACGTGAAACCGCTAGTACTGATGTACAGAGTGCGCTGCGCCCGCTAGCGGTGTGTGTGCGTGATTAGGAGACGTCAGACGCTGCTAATGTCCGGCCAACATAACGTCCAGACACAAAAAGTGTTTTATTGATGATCCGTACAAAATCACGACGAAAATGCGCATCGTATGACCGCTATCGCGTATTCCGTGAAAAAATGCGTCCATTCGTTCGAACGCACTTTTTCACGGACAACGCAAAAAATGCGTTCGTCTGACCCCAGCCTTGGTGGGATTTTTCCTGCTTCTCCGTTTTTATGGGGATGAAAATGCCAGCACGCTATTAAATCTCCCGAACCAAAAAATGCTATAACTCTCGTGATCGAGGTACAACGGGGAATCCGGTAAAGACAAGGCAGCTTCCCACATGGGTCTCGGGAATATAAAGAGGGGTCATACCGTGGAGGAAACTAAATGGGATCACAGTGCCGACCGGGCAGGATGATGGCCCTGCGTGTCACAAAAATACGACCCCCCCCCCCGATGGAAGCTGGAATAAATGCATTGGCAAAATAAAAATACAACCAACTAAAATTAAAAAAGCTGGTGATCTGTGGATCCAATGAGTTTCATCTCAGGAATATTGTGACTTCTTCAAGGAGCCATACAACTCCTCCATGAGCAGACGTTGCACTGGACAATCCCTGCTGTTGAACGCTCTTTTTTGTTGTTGTGAATTTGTGATTGTCTGAATAATCGCCTGCGTCTTATTAGCTCTTTACCCAATGAGGACTCCAGGAAGAGCCTGAAGAGCATCCTGGAGAATGCTGCCATCAAAGCACAGGCCAATCATTATGGCGCTCGCATCCTTTTTACTTTTCAAGTTCAAAACAATAGGTTGTTGATGCAATGGACGAGCACGTAACAATTGGGTTGTGTTTTTGGTGCTGGCGCAGGATTTTTAATGCTGTCCCTGGTATAATGGGCTCAGGGCCTCAGGAGGAGGAATTCTTGCAGGAGGTACGTCATTATTTTGTAAATTTCGATTAGATCATCATGTTTTCTGCACAGCGCAAATCATGTCCGACTACAGCAGCCATGGGTCCACTATCGCCACTTTATGGGCTAAAAGGTAGCATTTGGGTCACACGGAGTGGCTTGAGAAGATGATTAGGACAGTTTCTCTAGAAATGACAACTTCCATCTGTGCAGTGACAATGAACTTGTGCATGTCCGCACCTTGGTGGAAGAGGTTCTGGACGTGTCGGAGTCCTCTCTCGCCTTCCCAGTGTTTGTGTTAAGCAGGAGGCTCTACTGGGGATGAGGAAGAGGAAAAGGTCATATTGAGATCAAGGACACTGTCGCTTATTGTCTTGGGAAACAACAAAGGCTTGTTTTGTTCTTCCTGGCCAAGCGTTGGGTCATCAAGTGAAACACATACTCTGCTTTAATCCGGTGAAAGAGGAGACCGATAGAAGGTTCCCTGAACAGAACAAAGCTAATTCATCCGATTCACATAACCGAGCGATGTCACAGGACAGAAAATGCCTTTTCTCAATGAAAATCTCACTTTATTAGTGCGTTTATGTTTTCAGTAAATAGGTGCGATTCTGTGATGTGAATTTAGTGAAGATGTCCGAAGCGATAGGTGCTGATTTCAGCTTCTGACCCAGAAAGTGCCAGGCGGGATATCTCATCCACCACAAACACAGGCGTACCAAAATCCGAGAGCAGTAAAAGTCAAGTGGCTGAGCTACGAGGGCCGGAGGAAAAAGTCACGAGTCCAGCACGGACGGTACATGAAACGTGACATAAAGGTACAGGTGTAGCATGATCAGCCGTCATTACACAGGGAAACAAAAACACAACTGAAATCCAGTGGAGCTGCCGGGATCGGATGGAGCTGCCGGTATCTGTTGCAGCTTTGGTATTGGGTGGAGCTGCCAGTATCAGTTGCGGCGTTGGTATCATGTGGAGCCGCCGGTATCCGTTGCAGCATTGGTCGTGGGTGGAGCTGCCGGTATCAGTTGTTGCGTTGGTATTGGGTGGAGCTGTCGGTATTGGTAGCGGCATTGGTCTTGGGTGGAGCTGTCGGTATTGGTAGCGGCATTGGTCTTGGGTGGAGTCCCCAGTATCGGTAGCGGCATTGGTCTTGGGTGGAGCTGCCGGTATCGGTAACAGCATTGGTCTTGGGTGGAGCTGCCGGTATCGGTTGTTGCGTTGGTATTGGGTGGAGCTGTCGGTATTGGTAGCGGCATTGGTCTTGGGTGGAGCTGGCGGGAATCGGTAACAGCATGGGTCTTGGGTGGAGCTGCCGGTATCGGTAGCGGCATTGGTCTTGGGTGGAGCTGCCGGTATCGTAGTGGAATTGGTCTTGGGTGGAGCTGCCGGTATCGTAGCGGCATTGGTTTTGGGTGGAGCTGCCGGTATCGTAGCGGCATTGGTCTTGGGTGGAGCTGTTGGTATCGGTAACGGCATTGGTCTTGGGTGGAGCTGTCGGTATCGGTAATGGCATTGGTCTTGGGTGGAGCTGCTGGTACCGGTTGTTTTGTATCTGCTTTGAAATGTATGGATCTGTCATGGAAGTTACTGTTTATCGGCAAATAAAGCCGGCGGCGTAACTTCTTCTAGCTGACGCGATCCCGCGTTAAACACTTTTAATATGCTCTGAACAATTTCTGCACAAAGCAGCGAAGTTCCACGCCATCCCTGGTGAATTTCTGTAGGTTCCCAGCCATCGCTGCCTGGCATGAATTAGAGGTACATGTGTGTGGGCACTTCCCTGTAAAGCGAAGCAGGGGCCCCGTGACACGGGTCATTCCATTGTTTGGAGAACACAGAGGAATTCTATTGGTCACCCCTGTACAGAGTGAAGGGATAACTGTTTGGACTTGCTTGGCCGGAGGACACCAGACCTTCCTGTGCTCTGTATCAGTTTGCTGATGAGCCAACGTCTCTTGAACCAACATGACCACCTAGACCATTCATGCTAAACCTCGTCTCAGCAGATCAAATATATTTCCCATCATGCTCAGACTTTAGCCAACGTTGGCAGCATTTGAATTGTATCAAACCTCTGATTGGCTGGACTCCTTCAACCAATCAGAATACCGGGATTATTTCTAGACGTCTGCTTTTTTGGTCTTTTTGTTCAAGCAGCATTAAAAGCAGATTGACCGGAATGGTTTAATGGCCGGTGCACGAGGGAAGCCCGTGTGGCCGGTGCAAGAGGGAAGCCGGTGCACGAGGGAAGCCCGTGTGGCCGGTGCACGAGGGAAGCCGGTGCACGAGGGAAGCCCGTGTGGCCGGTGCACGAGGGAAGCCCGTGTGGCCGGTGCACGAGGGAAGCCCATCTGGCCGGTGCACAAGGGAAGCCCGTGTGGCCGGTGCACGAGGGAAGCCCGTGTGGCCGGTGCACGAGGGAAGCCCGTGTGGCCGGTGCACGAGGGAAGCCCGTGTGGCCGGTGCACGAGGGAAGCCCGTGTGGCCGGTGCACGAGGGAAGCCCGTGTGGCCGGTGCACGAGGGAAACCCGTGTGGCCGGTGCACGAGGGAAGCCTGTGTGGCCGGTGCACGAGGGAAACAAGTGCACGAGGGAAGACCGTGTGGCCGGTGCACGAGGGAAGACCGTGTGGCCGGTGCACGAGGGAAGCCTGTGTGGCCGGTGCACGAGGGAAGCCTGTGTGGCCGGTGCACGAGGGAAGCCTGTGTGGCCGGTGCATGAGGGAAGCCCCTGCAGTTATTCCTTCCTCCCCCCTTTTTCTTTGCTACTTTGTTTGCTGAGAATGACTAGGAGCAGAAATTTGGGATCCTCTCATTGCCTGTTTAGGAGAGCCAGCACTTAATGGGTTAAGTCCAGACCTACCTGTGATCATGCAGGGCACTGCTTGCAGTCCTGCTTGTCATGGGGCCCGTGCCGCTCCTCCAGGGTAAATTTATAAGGGGTTAATCGCTAACCTCTGAATTGGCCCCAAAATGGCATTGAATGGTGAATTTCACAGTAGGTGCAGTGTCGGGGCAATTTGTCTATTCACAAAGGTGCAATCCAGCGCAATCCAGTGCAACCCAGGGAAATCAGTGCAATCCAGGGAAATCAGTGCAATCCAGCGCAATCCAGTGAAATCCAGCCCAATCCACTGCAATCCAGCGCAATCCAGTGAAATCCAGCGCAATCCGCTGCAATCCAGGGAAATCCAGTGCAATCCAGTGAAATCCAACGCAATCCAGTGAAATCCAGCGCAATCCAGTGCAATCCAGGGAAATCAGTGCAATCCAGTGCAATGCAGTGAAATTTACCAGGACCAAAATCATAGAAATCTATGGTGTTTGCGGTCCCCAAAACGCCAAATTGCAGCGACATGCCCTGATTTCGGAGATTTCAATTTGACAGGTTTAAAGCGGCCAATCCCATAGGTTGTAAAAACATAACATTGTTTCAAAGAGCTTTTACAGGTTTCTACGTTTTATTTTAAGGCATTGTTTTCTTTCCAGACATTTTTATTCTATTTTAAAGGACCTTTCCTATAAAGACACATTTTATTATATTTTAAAGGACCTTTCCTATAAAGACACATTTTATTATATTTTAAAGGACCTTTCCTATAAAGACACATTATTATATTTTAAAGGACCTTTCCTATAAAGACACATTATTATATTTTAAAGGACCTTTCCTATAAAGACACATTTTATTATATTTTAAAGGACCTTTCCTATAAAGACACATTTTATTATATTTTAAAGGACCTTTCCTATAAAGACACATTTTATTATATTTTAAAGGACCTTTCCTATAAAGACACATTTTATTATATTTTAAAGGACCTTTCCTATAATGACACATTTTATTATATTTTAAAGGACCTTTCCTATAATGACACATTTTATTATATTTTAAAGGACCTTTCCTATAAAGACACATTTTATTATATTTTAAAGGACCTTTCCTATAAAGACACATTTTATTATATTTTAAAGGACCTTTCCTATAATGACACATTTTATTATATTTTAAAGGACCTTTCCTATAAAGACACATTTTATTATATTTTAAAGGACCTTTCCTATAATGACACATTTTATTATATTTTAAAGGACCTTTCCTATAAAGACACATTTTATTATATTTTAAAGGACCTTTCCTATAAAGACACATTTTATTATATTTTAAAGGACCTTTCCTATAAAGACACATTTTATTATATTTTAAAGGACCTTTCCTATAATGACACATTTTATTATATTTTAAAGGACCTTTCCTATAAAGACACATTTTATTATATTTTAAAGGACCTTTCCTATAATGACACATTTTATTATATTTTAAAGGACCTTCCTATAAAGACACATTTTATTATATTTTAAAGGACCTTTCCTATAAAGACACATTTTATTATATTTTAAAGGACCTTTTCTATAAAGACACATTTTATTCTATTTTAAAGGACCTTTCCTATAAAGACACATTATTATATTTTAAAGGACCTTTTCTATAAAGACACATTATTCTATTTTAAAGGACCTTTCCTATAATGACACATTTTATTATATTTTAAAGGACCTTTCCTATAAAGACACATTTTATTATATTTTAAAGGACCTTTCCTATAAAGACACATTTTATTATATTTTAAAGGACCTTTCCTATAAAGACACATTTTATTATATTTTAAAGGACCTTTCCTATAAAGACACATTTTATTCTATTTTAAAGGACCTTTCCTATAAAGACACATTATTATATTTTAAAGGACCTTTCCTATAAAGACACATTTATTATATTTTAAAGGACCTTCCTATAAAGACACATTTTATTATATTTTAAAGGACCTTTCCTATAAAGACACATTTTATTCTATTTTAAAGGACCTTTCCTATAAAGACACATTATTATATTTTAAAGGACCTTTCCTATAAAGACACATTTTATTATATTTTAAAGGACCTTTTCTATAAAGACACATTATTATATTTTAAAGGACCTTTTCTATAAAGACACATTATTATATTTTAAAGGACCTTTCCTATAAAGACACATTATTATATTTTAAAGGACCTTTCCTATAAAGACACATTTTATTATATTTTAAAGGACCTTTCCTATAAAGACACATTATTATATTTTAAAGGACCTTTTCTATAAAGACACATTATTATATTTTAAAGGACCTTTTCTATAAAGACACATTATTATATTTTAAAGGACCTTTCCTATAAAGACACATTTTATTATATTTTAAAGGACCTTTTCTATAAAGACACATTTTATTCTATTTTAAAGGACCTTTCCTATAAAGACACATTTTATTCTATTTTAAAGGACCTTTCCTATAAAGACACATTTTATTATATTTTAAAGGACCTTTCCTATAAAGACACATTTTATTATATTTTAAAGGACCTTTTCTATAAAGACACATTATTATATTTTAAAGGACCTTTCCTATAAAGACACATTTTATTATATTTTAAAGGACCTTTCCTATAATGACACATTTTATTATATTTTAAAGGACCTTTCCTATAAAGACACATTTTATTATATTTTAAAGGACCTTTCCTATAATGACACATTTTATTATATTTTAAAGGACCTTTCCTATAAAGACACATTTTATTATATTTTAAAGGACCTTTCCTATAAACACACATTTTATTATATTTTAAAGGACCTTTCCTATAATGACACATTTTATTATATTTTAAAGGACCTTTCCTATAAAGACACTTTATTATATTTTAAAGGACCTTTCCTATAAAGACACATTATTATATTTAAAGGACCTTTTCTATAAAGAACATTTTATTCTATTTTAAAGGACCTTTCCTATAAAGACACATTTATTATATTTAAAGGACCTTTCCTATAAAGACACATTTTATTATATTTTAAAGGACCTTTCCTATAAAGACACATTTTATTATATTTTAAAGGACCTTTCCTATAAAGACACATTTTATTATATTTTAAAGGACCTTTCCTATAAAGACACATTTTTCATTTTTAAAGGACCTTTCCTATAAAGACACATTATTATATTTTAAAGGACCTTCCTATAAAGACACATTATTATATTTTAAAGGACCTTTTCTATAAAGACACATTATTATATTTTAAAGGACCTTTTCTATAAAGACACATTATTATATTTTAAAGGACCTTTCCTATAAAGACACATTTTATTATATTTTAAAGGACCTTTTCTATAAAGACACATTTTATTCTATTTTAAAGGACCTTTCCTATAAAGACACATTTTATTCTATTTTAAAGGACCTTTCCTATAAAGACACATTATTATATTTTAAAGGACCTTTTCTATAAAGACACATTTTATTATATTTTAAAGGACCTTTCCTATAAAGACACATTTTATTATATTTTAAAGGACCTTTTCTATAAAGACACATTATTATATTTTAAAGGACCTTTCCTATAAAGACACATTTTATTATATTTTAAAGGACCTTTCCTATAAAGACACATTTTATTATATTTTAAAGGACCTTTTCTATAAAGACACATTATTATATTTTAAAGGACCTTTCCTATAAAGACACATTTTATTATATTTTAAAGGACCTTTTCTATAAAGACACATTATTATATTTTAAAGGACCTTTCCTATAAAGACACATTTTATTATATTTTAAAGGACCTTTTCTATAAAGACACATTTTATTCTATTTTAAAGGACCTTTCCTATAAAGACACATTTTATTATATTTTAAAGGACCTTTCCTATAAAGACACATTATTATATTTTAAAGGACCTTTTCTATAAAGACACATTTTATTCTATTTTAAAGGACCTTTCCTATAAAGACACATTTTATTATATTTTAAAGGACCTTTCCTATAAAGACACATTTTATTCTTATTTTAAAGGACCTTTCCTATAAAGACACATTATTATATTTTAAAGGACCTTTTCTATAAAGACACACATTTTATTATATTTTAAAGGACCTTTCCTATAAAGACACATTTTATTATATTTTAAAGGACCTTTCCTATAAAGACACATTTTATTATTTAAAGACCTTTCCTATAAAGACACATATTATATTTTAAAGGACCTTTCCTATAAAGACACATTTTATATATATTTTAAAGGACCTTCCTATAAAGACACATTTATTATATTTTAAAGGACCTTTCCTATAAAGACACATTTTATTATATTTTAAAGACCTCTATTAAAAGACAATTTATTCTATTTTAAAGGACCTTTTATAAAGACACATTATTATATTTTAAAGGACCTTTTCTATAAAGACACATTATTATATTTTAAAGGACCTTTCCTATAAAGACACATTTTATTATATTTTAAAGGACCTTTCCTATAATGACACATTTTATTCTATTTTAAAGGACCTTTTCTATAAAGACACATTTTATTATATTTTAAAGGACCTTTCCTATAAAGACACATTTTATTCTATTTTAAAGGACCTTTCCTATAAAGACACATTTTATTCTATTTTAAAGGACCTTTCCTATAAAGACACATTTATTCTATTTTAAGACCTTTCCTATAAAGACACATTATTATATTTTAAAGGACCTTTTCTATAAAGACACATTATTCCTTTTAAAGGACCTCCTCCTAAAGACACATTTTATTTCTATTTAAAGGACCTTTCCTTAAAGACACATTATTATATTTTAAAGGACCTTTCCTATAAAGACACATTTTATTATATTTTAAAGGACCTTTCCTATAAGACACATTTTATTATATTTTAAAGGACCTTTCCTATAAAGACACATTTTATTCTATTTTAAAGGACCTTTCCTATAATGACACATTATTATATTTTAAAGGACCTTTCCTATAAAGACACATTATTATATTTTAAAGGACCTTTCCTATAAAGACACATTATTATATTTTAAAGGATCTTTCCTATAATGACACATTTTTAATTCTTTTTGGAGTGTTTTTTTTGTTTTTTTCCGGACGCGGTTTGCCAATAACTGCTTCATTGACTCCATTTTTGGCAAAAGACGGTGAACATTTGCTAAACAGTGAATTCACATAATTTTCGGTGAAATTGAAGCGCGATGAAAAGCAAAGTGCAGCGATTGTGCGCAATTCCGCTGCTTTGTGAGTGGACAATACAGACATTTTCTAGTGGGAAATAAAATGTTCTGTTTGGATAATTCCTTGTATTTTAACCCAAAAGGCCTTGGTAGGTGTCTGTGGGGCCTCGACCAGCACCCAGCCAATCAGCTCTCTAGACGGCTGTATACGGCATGAGAAATATGTGCAGGGGTTAAAGCATAACATTTCCTGCCTGTTCCTGGGAAATTGACAGGTGGGCGTGTTATTACTTTACCGTGAGTGACCTGATATTCTAGCCATGACATCATCGCTACGACACCATCCTTCATTATACGCCGCTCTTTTATATTTAGAGGCAACGCGAGGGGTTAACAAGCTGCAAATTACAAATTAACTGCTCACAGGGTTGATCATTAACCCCGTAGAGAAACAATCTCCCTGCATGCGTCCGCGGGGCTGAATTAGTATCGGCCGAGGTGAGCGCCTTTTAGATTCCTCAAACGAAATGTCCAGGTAAGTGAGCACAGGAGTCGCCAGTAAGGATCACTGTAACCCCTGGGGGCGTCACTCCCTTTCTCTGCAAAGTGCGCACCCCCTGCTCTGGTGACACGTCTTTTGTTTGTTTGTTGTTTGTAATGGGCCCTGAATGTGACGCTTTATGGGTCATGTGATGCATGGCTGAGCGTGGTGAGAGCCCCATTTATGGGTCATGTGATGCATGGCTGAGCGTGGTGAGAGCCCCATTTATGGGTCATGTGATGCATGGCTGAGCGTGGCAACCGCTGCCCATGTTGGTGACCGTTATTAAATTGTTCTATCTCACAGGCTGTAATGCATTGGGTGAGGACATACCACCGAGGGCTAAACTCCACTATGTTAGGATGTAATGGAGTGTGTGTGGGTCTTCCTGCTCAGGGTGGCACAGGCTGGTGAATGTGGACCAGTCCCCCCCCCCTAATGGCAGGTATAGCAAGACGTGCCCTTTCTGACACAGGAAATTGGGCTGAATTAGAATAGAGTCATTTAATCCACGTATAAACACCATCCAGCCCTGTGGCGTGTGGCTGGATTGCGTAACATGGAAAGCGCCATTTTTGCCAAACCTTTCCTTTTTAGGTTTCCAGTCTTTTTTCATTGTGCATTCATTTCCCTCGCAACGTGGCGCACCATCCCCTGTTTAGTCCTACAGTGTCAGAAGGCTGTGGGTAAAGCAATCTGTTTCCATCCAAAGACTTCGGCAAGAAGGAACAGGGAAAGCAACACAGAATGGTGCAGGAAATACGGCACAGACTGTATGGTGGCCAACACATGGCACAAAATATATATATATACAGCACCCTATATACAGTGCAGAATGTAACCTGAATGATATATGGCACAGACTGTACGGTACGGAATGTGTGGCGAAGGATATGCAGCACAGACTGTGTGTCCCGGTGTATATACGACACATGATACACCACGCTTGATATACGGTCCTGGATGACGTGCCCCTATACGGATACGTTGTCATGTCCTCAGCCCCTGCTGTGCTGCCTGGGGGGGGTCGGGCCAAGGTTCTGTGCCAGGAGCTGGCCGGCTGCCAGCACTGGGGAATGGCCGACCGGCGTCCGAGGGGGTGGGGCCTAGCATGGTCACGAGGAGCCGCCGGGTTTAAAACTGGGTGCGAGGAGTTGCCTCGTCGCGCTGTCGTGGAGTCTGTTTCCCGCATCGCTACCTATTCGTTGATATTGTCTCTGTTGCCAACCCGTTTTCTGGATACGATCCCTGCTCCTGTTATTTGACCCGTTATTTAAATCTGCGATTGGAAGGTCCCGCTTATTTGCAGCTCCTGGTCAGTGTGCGCTCACCAGCAACAATACTCGTTACTGTTTGTACGACAGACCCCAAAGTGAATGTGTTGTTTCTTATCATCTGAAGGTACCGATGACCTGCTCCCGATTATCAGCAACCGTTAAAGCAACTTATTTTCTGACTGCCCTGCAGTCCACGCAATTCACCAACTGTCTGATTTATCTGTGTTTCTCTGCATGTGATCTATCGGTCTCCAAACCTTTAGTGCTTAGTAGCGACTCAGTCTATTGTTCAACCTTGTTGCCGCAAGTATCTGATTCTGTGAATGACAATCGGTGTTTAAACGTCAAAATGATTTCTCAGCCCTTAAGGATCCCAACTCCACGACTATCTAGTGGGCGCTACTCCCCCCATTACATACGTCCTGGATGACGTGCCCCTATACGGAGACATCCTGGATGACGTGCCCCTATACGGAGACGTCCTGGATGACGTGTCCCTATACGGATACGTCCTGCATGATGTGCCCCTGGATGACGTGCCCCTATACGGAGACGTCCTGGATGATGTGCCCCTATACAGAGACGTTCTGGATGACGTGCCCCTATACAGAGACGCCCTGGATGATGTGCCCCTATACGGAGACGCCCTGGATGATGTGCCCCTATACGGAGACGTTCCCCTATATGGAGACGTCCTGGATGCCGTGCCCCTATACGGGGACGTCCTGGATGACGTACCCCTGTACGGGAACATCCTGTATGATGTGCCACTATAGGGAGATGCCCCGGATGATGTGCCCATATACAGAGACGTGCCCCTATACGGAGACATCCTGGATGCCGTGCCCCTATACGGAGACGTCCTGGATGACGTGCCCCTAATACGGGGACGTCCTGGATGACGTGCCCCTATACGGGGACGTCCTGGATGACGTGCCCCTAATACGGGGGCGTCCTGAACGCTGTGCCCCTGTACGGGGACATCCTGGATGCCATGCCCCTATACGGGGATGTCCTGGATGACGCCCCTATACGGGATGTCCTCCAGGACGTGCCCCCTATACGGGGATGTCCTCCAGCGCGTGCCCCTATACGGAGACGTCCTCTAGGGCGTGCCCCTATATGGAGATGTCCTCTAGGGCGTGCCCCTATACGGAGACGTCCTCATGGGCGTGCCCCTTTACGGAGACGTCCTCATGGGCGTGCCCCTATACGGAGACGTCCTCATGGGCGTGCCCCTATACGGAGACGTCCTCATGGGCGTGCCCCTATACGGAGACGTCCTCATGGGCTTGCCCCTATACGGAGACGTCCTCCAGGGCGTGCCCCTATACGGAGATGTCCTCCAGGGCGTACCCCTGTACGGAGACGTCCTCCAGGGCGTGCCCTTATATGGAGACGTCCTCCAGGGCGTGCCCCTATACGGAGACATCCTCCAGGGCGTGCCCCTATACGGAGACGTCCACCATGGCATGCCCTTATATGGAGACGTCCTCCAGGGCGTGCCCCTATACGGAGACGTCCTTTAGGGGGCGTGCCCCTATACGGTGACGTCCTTTAGGGGGCGTGTCCCTATACGGAGACGTCCTCTGGACTTGTGTGAGTTTGAGCAGATGTTGGTTTTGTTGTCGCTCCTCCTTCCGGTCTTGCTCCTCGTTGTGAGTTTGAGCAGATGATGGTTTTGTTGTCGATCCTCTTTCCGGTCTTGCTCCTCGTTGTGTGAGTTTGAGCAGATGATGGTTTTGTCGTCGCTCTTCCGGTCTTGCTCCTCGTTGTGTGAGTTTGAGCAGATGATGGTTTTGTCGTCGCTCTTCCGGTCTTGCTCCTCGTTGTGTGAGTTTGAGCAGATGATGGTTTTGTCGCTCCTCTTTCCGGTCTTGCTCCTCGTTGTGTGAGTTTGAGCAGATGATGGTTTTGTCGTCGCTCTTCCTGTCTTGCTCCTCGTTGTGTGAGTTTGAGCAGATGATGGTTTTGTCGCTCCTCTTTCCGGTCTTGCTCCTCGTTGTGTGAGTTTGAGCAGATGATGGTTTTGTCGTCGCTCTTCCGGTCTTGCTCCTTGTTGTGTGAGTTTGAGCAGATGATGGTTTTGTTGTCGCTCTTCCGGTCTTGCTCCTCGTTGTGTGAGTTTGAGCAGATGATGGTTTTGTCGTCGCTCTTCCGGTCTTGCTCCTCGTTGTGTGAGTTTGAGCAGATGATGGTTTTGTCGCTCCTCTTTCCGGTCTTGCTCCTCGTTGTGTGAGTTTGAGCAGATGATGGTTTTGTCGTCGCTCTTCCGGTCTTGCTCCTCGTTGTGTGAGTTTGAGCAGATGATGGTTTTGTCGCTCCTCTTTCCGGTCTTGCTCCTCGTTGTGTGAGTTTGAGCAGATGATGGTTTTGTCGCTCCTCTTTCCGGTCTTGCTCCTCGTTGTGTGAGTTTGAGCAGATGATGGTTTTGTCGCTCCTCTTTCCGGTCTTGCTCCTCGTTGTGTGAGTTTGAGCAGATGATGGTTTTGTCGTCGCTCTTTCCGGTCTTGCTCCTCGTTGTGTGAGTTTGAGCAGATGATGGTTTTGTCGCTCCTCTTTCCGGTCTTGCTCCTCGTTGTGTGAGTTTGAGCAGATGATGGTTTTGTCGTCGCTCTTTCCGGTCTTGCTCCTCGTTGTGTGAGTTTGAGCAGATGATGGTTTTGTCGCTCCTCTTTCCGGTCTTGCTCCTCGTTGTGTGAGTTTGAGCAGATGATGGTTTTGTCGTCGCTCTTTCCGGTCTTGCTCCTCGTTGTGTGAGTTTGAGCAGATGATGGTTTTGTCGCTCCTCTTTCCGGTCTTGCTCCTCGTTGTGTGAGTTTGAGCAGATGATGGTTTTGTTGTCGCTCCTCTTTCCGGTCTTGCTCCTCGTTGTGTGAGTTTGAGCAGATGATGGTTTTGTCGCTCCTCTTTCCGGTCTTGCTCCTCGTTGTGTGAGTTTGAGCAGATGATGGTTTTGTCGTTGCTCTTTCCGGTCTTGCTCCTCGTTGTGTTTTCTCTACATTTGTATAACGTTTATTTCCAGAAATCACAAATTGTGCGAAATCTGGAGATACAATTTCCAGGGAAGTAAAGACCTTGATAAACGTGTTTCTTAATCACGTAACACTGAAAGAAACATGCCCTGTACGCTTTCCCCGAAAATCTGTTAAACGTAACAAAATGCTTTCACGCTTTGAAGCTTCGTCTTGGAATTAAGGAGCATATTGTTTCCTCGCCCAGAGCCACCCTACATATGTTTACGTTTTGGCAGGGTCTGGTGCGAACTTCCTTTCTGGAGACTTTGTTTATTACATGGGAGCTAAATTAGCAGGATTTATTTCTCCTCATTTAATTCCCACAAAGGGCGTTTTTCTTTTAATTTGCTTTGCTTTTATTTTCCTTCTATGTTTTTGTTTTTTTTCCCCCTCTTTTATAATCCTACTTTTTGCACATTTTGTAAGTTTGTTTTAGCATGTTTAGATTTTATTAATACATTTCCACCTGATCGAGCTCCGGGGCTGGCGCTTGCCATGTACACCTCTGTACCCGGGACTTTCTCCATGTTCTCCCAATCTTCCGTTTCTGTGATCTGCTCCCCGGTGATATCAGGTGGTACCTGCTGCCCTGGATCAGCCATTCAGATTCCCCAATGTTTCATTGATCAGACGGCGTCACTGATTCAGAGAGCAGTGAAAAGCAGGAGAATGACTGGAGAATGGAAAATTCTAGGTCAAAATAGCCAAACCAGAAAAATTCTCCCTTTCATCTCCCTTTCCAGATCTGCTATTTTGACCTAGAATTTTCACTTTTCCTCTCATTCTCCTGCTTTTCACCTCTCTCTGAATAACCCTGATAATGACCGCACACTATAGAGGTTATTCACCAACCTTCGAATTTGCCCCAAATGGGAGCGGATGGTGAATTTCCTCGATGGGGGCACTTTGTCTGATCACTAAGCTTTCGGTTCACTAAACACAGGCCAATTGTCAGCAAAATAAGGTGCAATTCAGCGGCACCAACGTTACCCCCATAGAAGACGATCATATCTTCTGTTCGCAGAACTCAGACCTGCATGAAATTCCAGCAAAACGCCCTGATTTTGGGTGTTTAAATGAAACCAATTTAAACAGGCCAATCCCACAGGATTCAATGTCCAAAATTTTTTTAAACAGTTTATTCTTTTTCATTTTTTGCAAAAAACATTTTTATTTTTTGGAAAACATTTTTTGTATTTATTTTTTGTAACAGACCTTTTTTATTTTTTTTAAGGCCCATTTTGTATTTTTACTATATTTTATTGATTTACACTCCTCTTAGGAGAATAGGTGTCTTACTTTTTTTTTTTGCAGTTTGGTGGAATTTGCCAAAGAGGATTCGGGGCAATTTGTGGTTTTTGCCAACACTCAATAACTGCTTTTTTTCCCCGATTTCAGGAAAATACTGTGACCATTCACTAGTGAATTCATCATATTTTCAGCGAAAGGGAATTGTTGAAATGCGGTGAATTACAGCCAAACACAAAGCACTGAAATTGCTTTATGAATAGACCCTTATGTAATTGGGGAGAGATGGTGATAAATAACACCCTCATGATCTGCGGAGCAAAATCCCTCCACTATCACATTGTGTTATTTCTGTATGTGTTAGTGGAGCTTGTTTTGGTTTTGGGTCCTGTTTGTTTCATTAATTATTGTCACACATTCTGTGTGTCTTTTAGAATGGAGTTAATCCCCTGAAAACCTAATAGAAGAAATATTATCTGTCGCTAATAATGAATCGGTTTCACCTCTTATTAAGTATTTACTCTATTTACTCTATATATTCCTTTAGTATTATTTTTATACTGAATGTAATAATTCATGTTTTATCTTTAATATATAACATTCAGAGATCTGTCTATATGTATATACTTTGATCCTGCGTGCACACCGGGTACCACGTACTTGGAACCTCACAAAACACACACTTTCTTTGTGTAATCTTTACAGTCAATTCAGCAATATAAACCTAAAGTTTCCCCACAAATAAAACACCCATGAGCACTAACTCACAAATAAAACACCCGGGTCTCCTGAGCACTAACTCACAAATAAAACACCCGGGTCTCCTGAGCACTAACTCACAAATAAAACACCCGGGTCTCCTGAGCACTAACTCACAAATAAAACACCCGGGTCTCCTGAGCACTAACTCACAAATAAAACACCCGGGTCTCATGAGCACTAACTCACAAATAAAACACCCATGAGCACTAACTCACAAATAAAACACCCGGGTCTCCTGAGCACTAACTCACAAATAAAACACCCGGTTCTCCTGAGCACTAACTCACAAATAAAACACTCATGAGCACTAACTCACAAATAAAACACTCATGAGCACTAACTCACAAATAAAACACTCATGAGCACTAACTCACAAATAAAACACCCGGGTCTCCTGAGCACTAACTCACAAATAAAACACCCGGGTCTCCTGAGCACTAACTCACAAATAAAACACCCGGGTCTCATGAGCACTAACTCACAAATAAAACACCCGGGTCTCCTGAGCACTAACTCACAAATAAAACACCCGGGTCTCCTGAGCACTAACTCACAAATAAAACACCCGGGTCTCCTGAGCACTAACTCACAAATAAAACACCCGGGTCTCATGAGCACTAACTCACAAATAAAACACCCGGTTCTCCTGAGCACTAACTCACAAATAAAACACTCATGAGCACTAACTCACAAATAAAACACTCATGAGCACTAACTCACAAATAAAACACCCATGAGCACTAACTCACAAATAAAACACCCGGGTCTCCTGAGCACTAACTCACAAATAAAACACTCATGAGCACTAACTCACAAATTAAACACTCATGAGCACTAACTCACAAATAAAACACTCATGAGCACTAACTCACAAATAAAACACCCATGAGCACTAACTCACAAATAAAACACCCGGATCTCCTGAGCACTAACTCACAAATAAAACACTCATGAGCACTAACTCACAAATAAAACACTCATGAGCACTAACTCACAAATAAAACACCCATGAGCACTAACTCACAAATAAAACACCCGGGTCTCCTGAGCACTAACTCACAAATAAAACACCCGGGTCTCCTGAGCACTAACTCACAAATAAAACACCCGGGTCTCCTGAGCACTAACTCACAAATAAAACACCCGGGTCTCCTGAGCACTAACTCACAAATAAAACACCCGGGTCTCCTGAGCACTAACTCACAAATAAAACACCCGGGTCTCCTGAGCACTAACTCACAAATAAAACACCCCTCACTATGTCAGAGAAAACTAACCAAAGCCGTTGTCACCAAGCTTTGGAATGTTTCCCCCTGTGGGCCTTTTCTTTTGGTTTTGGCTGCAGGACGTTCCATGGGTGTCTCTCTCCGGCAGGAATCCATTCTGGTTCCTCTCATTAACTCCTTGCAGATGAGGATCTCTGATCTAGGATCCTCTGGGTTCAGAGCTCCCCTTCCTTAAGAATATACATGAAATGTAGTGTCATGGGGGCCGAACTTTGCAACATGGTGTCGGGGGAGCAACCTTCGCAAGGTGGTGTCGGTGGGGGGTGAGCTTTGCGTCGTGTCGCAGGGGGGGGGTGGCAAGCTTTGCAACGTGGTGTCGCGGGCCGAGCTTCATGAAGTGGGGGTCGAGCTTCGCGATGTGGTGTTGTGGCGTGGTTTCAGGCCAGGGTTTGGGGCGTGACTCTGTGTTTGTGCAGCGCGGTGTCACAGTGCGCCACAGCTAATTTAGGTCTGATGGATGGTAGACAGCCGAGTGCAGGGACTGGAGACCTATTTGATAAAAGATATGGAATCTAAAAGGAGCACCGTCTCAGTTAAAAGTCTTGGAAGAGCAAGATAAGGTGGTGATTCTGGGAATGTCTTCTTTCCACTGAGACTTAACCACAAAATCTAGGATTTCAGTCGCCTGGTTGATGTGTTGCTGCTCGGTTCCTCCGCTCACATGTCTGACGTTGGCGAACATGAAGCGTGAGCTGCAGCCGTGTAATCCCCTCCATTGGCACGTCCCGCTCTGATCTTGGCAAATACAATAAGAAAAGAGCTGAATGGATGAAAATATTTGCCTCCAATATGCCAATATTTGCAATATTCATGGAAACCAAGAAAAATACACCAGCAGGAGATCCCGTTTCATGTGCCAGAGCGATGCTTCCGAGCTCCTGCTTTCCACCACACCCAGGCCTTGGAGCTGCTCGGAGACACAGTGGGTGCTCGGGACAATATGGTGTATTGTCACTTTTTGGCTTTGTGTATAAAATTGCTTCCTAGCAACCGACAAATGCTTTGATTCAACATCCCACGCCAACCGAAGAGATACCGGGGTCTGCTCCTTTTAACACCTTCACTTTTTCCATGTAAATTCCTTCACGTTAAAAGGTAAAAACCTTGGAATATACATTAACACGTCCTTTTTCTGAGTTTCCAAAATCCTGCTGTCTAATCCTGTGCTGTGCCAGTCCAGTGCTGTGACACGGATATAATGGGGGGGGGGTCCTTACTGGCACATGGGGGGAGTGAGAAACCGTCTATCCTGGAAGGCCTGGGGTCAAGCTTCTGGTGAGATGCTTCTGGTGAGATGCTTCTGGTGAGATGCTTCTGGTGAGATGCTTCTGGTGAGATGCTTCTGGTGAGATGGGTCAAGCTTCTGGTGAGATGCTTCTGGTGAGATGCTTCTGGTGAGATGCTTCTGGTGAGATGCTTCTGGTGAGATGCTTCTGGTGAGATGCTTCTGGTGAGATGGGTCAAGCTTCTGGTGAGATGCTTCTGGTGAGATGCTTCTGGTGAGATGCTTCTGGTGAGATGGGTCAAGCTTCTGGTGAGATGCGTGAAGACTCTTGGAGAGGTTTCAGTAACTTCGGGGAGAGCTACAGAGAGGGGGATAAAGAGAGGGCGCTATGCTAATCGGGAGACTAATGCACAGTATACACACACATAGACCCAGGTTTCCATGAGTCCCCTTTTTGATAAATCCCTTGATATGGGCCGGCCTGCAGAGATCATTCATCCATTGATACACTGACATCCCAGGTCTCCGGACGCCTGCTGATACATTAAATGGTTGCAGCTCACGCTGGGAATTGTAGTTGAGTGGCAGCTGCTGTGCCAGTCGGTCGGAGTAAGGTGACATTTTTGCCCAGCATCCCAGCGACCACTTCTCATGAAGCCAATGCCACTCGGAGAGAGTATTTCCAGATTGCTAGAGGTGCTGATTCTGAACCTCTTGGCCTTTTCCCAAAATAGAGTGCAGCATGATTACAAATCTGCCACAGCTGCTGTATCAACACGTGTGATGTTTGCCAACCCGACAGCTACAAAGACCTGGCAATAACCGTGTCTATGCTTTGTGGTGTTGGGCCCTAAAGCAATACCTGCACCAACATCATCAGAAATGCCATGAACACGGACGAAGCAACTCCTTGTATGAGCCAGAATTCTGTTCATCTGCACACCTGTATGCCTCATCTGCACACCTGTATGCCTCATCTGCACACCTGTATGCCTCATCTCAGCACCTGTATGCCTCATCTCAGCACCTGTATGCCTCATCGCAGCACCTGTATGCCTCATCTGCACACCTGTATGCCTCATCTCAGCACCTGTATGCCTCATCTCAGCACCTGTATGCCTCATCGCAGCACCTGTATGCCTCATCTGCACACCTGTATGCCTCATCTGCACACCTGTATGCCTCATCTGCACACCTGTATGCCTCATCTCAGCACCTGTATGCCTCATCTGCACACCTGTATGCCTCATCTGCACACCTGTATGCCTCATCGCAGCACCTGTATGCCTCATCTGCAGCACCTGTATGCCTCATCTGCACACCTGTATACCTCATCTGCAGCACCTGTATGCCTCATCTGCACACCTGTATGCCTCATCGCAGCACCTGTATGCCTCATCTGCAGCACCTGTATGCCTCATCTGCACACCTGTATACCTCATCTGCACACCTGTATGCCTCATCTGCACACCTGTATGCCTCATCTGCACACCTGTATGCCTCATCTGCACACCTGTATGCCTCATCTCAGCACCTGTATGCCTCATCTGCACACCTGTATGCCTCATCTGCACACCTGTATGCCTCATCGCAGCACCTGTATGCCTCATCTGCAGCACCTGTATGCCTCATCGCAGCACCTGTATGCCTCATCTGCAGCACCTGTATGCCTCATCTCAGCACCTGTATGCCTCATCTCAGCACCTGTATGCCTCATCTGCACACCTGTATGCCTCATCGCAGCACCTGTATGCCTCATCTGCAGCACCTGTATGCCTCATCTGCAGCACCTGTATGCCTCATCGCAGCACCTGTATGCCTCATCTGCAGCACCTGTATGCCTCATCGCAGCACCTGTATGCCTCATCTGCAGCACCTGTATGCCTCATCTCAGCACCTGTATGCCTCATCTGCACACCTGTATGCCTCATCTGCACACCTGTATACCTCATCGCAGCACCTGTATGCCTCATCTCAGCACCTGTATGCCTCATCTGCACACCTGTATGCCTCATCTGCACACCTGTATGCCTCATCTCAGCACCTGTATACCTCATCTGCACACCTGTATACCTCATCGCAGCACCTGTATGCCTCATCTCAGCACCTGTATGCCTCATCTGCACACCTGTATGCCTCATCTGCACACCTGTATACCTCATCTGCACACCTGTATGCCTCATCTGCACACCTGTATACCTCATCGCAGCACCTGTATGCCTCATCTGCACACCTGTATACCTCATCGCAGCACCTGTATGCCTCATCGCAGCACCCTGTGCACCTCGCCGCAGCACCCTGTGCACCGCCTCATCGTAACTGGTACCATTAGTCTCCACAACCAGCATCCCCCATCATGATACACTGTAGTTGCCTCTCACGCTCCCGATTAAGCCCCGCCTTCTTATTATTGGCACAAATGTTTGTGTCACTTTAAAATAATATAATTTTGAGCGAAATTTTGGGAATAATAAAAAAAAATCCCGGGAGAAAGAATTGAAACCTCTAGCTTTGCTTTGGCGTATGTGAAGGTTTCCTGCCCCTGCAAAGTGCGTGGACTGATGTGTGAGGTCAAGCTGTGGCCCGGGAGCCAGGGTGGCAGAGGGTGTCTTTAAGGTCTGGGAACTAGTTTACATTGTGGAGCCTTCACTGCAACAAAACGGGGCAAATACTCCACCTATATCAAGGTAAAAGAGCGTGATTATGCTAAACAAACACGACACGGCTGCGTTAATCAGCGACTCGCGGGTGGCGAGTAAGCAGCTTGCGTGTTGCTATTTGGTAAATACCCAGAGGAAATTGTCAACTTTTACTCTGTGAAATTACCGACCTGTCAAATCGGCAATAATGCATTCTAACAGTAATCACATCTAATTATACTCAGCATCTGCGCCTTTCAAACTTCCGATTTCTGCTTTCTTTAGCCCCGAGCATGTTATCTGTTATTCTCAATTGTCACTGTCTGGAGCTGTTGTGGTGTCGTAGCCCCATGCTGAGTGCAAATAGCTTTATTTACACTATAATGAAGTGTAGTTACAAGTAGCAACAAAGGGAGATGCTCAGAGCTCTTTGTATAGTGATGCAGTGCAATACATTGTATCACTGCGCTGCTCATCCGTCACTTGAACCTGAGCCCATACAAGTGTTTCCTGCACAGGATAATTAAGGGAGGTTGAGGCTCGCGGCTGTGGAGCAGTCTGCCAGGCGATCGTTACATGGTGTCAGCCTGTCGGACACCTGTTCACATTTATTCGGGATTGTTGCGTTTTTATCAATTGGGAAAGGCAGATTTTTTTTCTTCCATTCTGACGTTTTAGATTTTTGTGTCATATTATTTCCAGGAAGTGATGCAAACTCCGTGATGAAGAATTTGCAGTTTTCTTTACCCAGATAAAATATCCCCCCCGCCCCGATTTCAGGTCTTTTTGTACAGCACTTGGCTCATTGGGTTTGATAATGCGCCCCATGGCTGGAGAAATGGCCGTCACACTGCGTTATCAAGGTGTCAGAATTTGGCTTTTTTCTCTCTCTTTTATACGAACACACGGAACTCTTCAGCCACTTCACATTGGTGTGCACCCCCCCCCCATCTATAAGACCACTAAGCATTCACTCCAAGTATGACAAGCCGCCACCTCATTCTCTGCGCAGCCGGGAGCGGCAGAGGTGTGCACAGCCTGGACCGGCAGAGGTGTGCGCAGCCGGGAGCGGCAGAGGTGTGCGCAGCAGAGAGCGGCAGAGGTGTGCGCAGCAGGGAGCGGCAGAGGTGTGCGCAGCAGGGAGCGGCAGAGGTGTGCACAGCCTGGACCGGCAGAGGTGTGCGCAGCAGGGAGCGGCAGAGATGTGCGCAGCAGGGAGCGGCAGAGGTGTGCACAGCCTGGACCGGCAGAGGTGTGCGCAGCAGGGAGCGGCAGAGGTGTGCACAGCCTGGACCGGCAGAGGTGTGCGCAGCAGGGAGCGGCAGAGATGTGCACAGCCTGGACCGGCAGAGGTGTGCGCAGCAGGGAGCGGCAGAGGTGTGCACAGCCTGGACCGGCAGAGGTGTGCGCAGCAGGGAGCGGCAGAGGTGTGCACAGCCTGGACCGGCAGAGGTGTGCGCAGCAGGGAGCGGCAGAGGTGTGCGCAGCAGGGAGCGGCAGAGGTGTGCACAGCCTGGACCGGCAGAGGTGTGCGCAGCAGGGAGCGGCAGAGGTGTGCACAGCCTGGACCGGCAGAGGTGTGTGCAGCAGGGAGCGGCAGAGGTGTGCACAGCTGTAAAACTTGTTTCGTTCCCTTTGAAAATAATTTCATCTGTAACTGAATTAGTTTGTTTACTGATTTGTTTCGTAATTTTGGATCACTAAAAAAACAAAACCGCAAATCAAATCCTACTCGATTACTGTTCCATTAAACCATGAGGGTTAAAAGGCTCAGCTTGAGCTAAATCTTGAGCTGTCTGTTGGCCTGTGGTGCTGAATACAGAAAAAAACCCAGATTCCGCATCACAGGCCAATTGACAGGGAGCTTTGTGAAACCGTAAAACTAAACTGATTATTTTTCATAATTTTGTTACGGAACGTGTTGGCGCTTTGTAAATATTTGTGACTTGTAACGGTTTGTAATTTGGGATTGATTCGAAATTCCAGATCACTAATAAAATCATTCAATCAATGGTTTTCTTGTGAAACCGTATAACGAAACAATGCCGCTATAACGAAACAATGCCGCTATAACGAAACAATGCCGTTATAACGAAACAATGCCGCTATAACGAAACAATGCCGCTATAACGAAACAATGCCGCTATAACGAAACAATGCCGCTATAACGAAACAATGCCGTTATAACGAAACAATGCCGCTATAACGAAACAATGCCGCTATAACGAAACAATGCCGTTATAACGAAACAATGCCGCTATAACGAACAATGCCGTTATAACGAAACAATGCCGTTATAACGAAACAATGCCGTTATAACGAAACAATGCGCTATAACGAAACAATGCCGTTATAACGAAACAATGCCGCTATAAACGAAACAATGCCGCTATAACGAAACAATGCCGTTATAACGAAACAATGCCGCTATATAACGAAACAATGCGTTAATAAACGAAACAATGCCGTTATAACGAAACAATGCCGCTATAACGAAACAATGCCGTTATAACGAAACAATGCCGTTATAACGAAACAATGCCGTTATAACGAAACAATGCCGCTATAACGAAACAATGCCGTTATAACGAAACAATGCCGCTATAACGAAACAATGCCGCTATAACGAAACAATGCCGTTATAACGAAACAATGCCGCTATAACGAAACAATGCCGCTATAACGAAACAATGCCGCTATAACGAAACAATGCCGTTATAACGAAACAATGCCGCTATAACGAAACAATGCCGTTATAACGAAACAATGCCGCTATAACGAAACAATGCCGCTATAACGAAACAATGCCGCTATAACGAAACAATGCCGCTATAACGAAACAATGCCGTTATAACGAAACAATGCCGCTACACACCGTTTCAATTCGGAGGAAACCAAATCGTTATTTTGGAATTACTTCCGAAACACAAATGAAGGAATTTTCAAACAAATTGAGATTTGTTCCGAAACGAATGCAAACCTCCAGTGGGCAGTACTTATGGGCAGGATGGGGCCTTTTAGAAGCGCTCTCCCAGTGGAATCCCAATAATACCAGTGTCCAGGGGGGGGTCCCAGCCAGGATGTACAACACATGTTCCTTTCAAGCCAGTTTGAAGCCGCAGACTTTTCTTGGGAAGTGCTGGCCATGTTCTTATACGGAGGGTGGGTGGGCGGACAGGGTGGCCTGTATGGATTTGCTAGATTTGCCATCAGTTTAATGAGCCTCGGATGTTGGGCCGGCGCTAATGCATCTCTGTGAGATTGTCCGAGTCGATTGACTTAAACCCGAATCTTCCCGGATGACGGATGACGTTTTACTAATCGCTACAATTTATTACTTTGTCAGAAACGTGATCCCCCCCCCTTTGCCCGGTAAGATGTGATGTCACTTGTTACACTTTTTGTTGAAAGGGGGTGGGGCTGAATTATGGCAAAAGGTGTTAGATCACCTGCTGACTGTCAGCTTTTATCCCTTGAGGTTTTCACACCCTCTGCACTATTAACCCCGTATTCCCAGACAGCCGGTGAGTTTTTTTTTCCTGTGGATCAAATGAATACCTCCAGTCAATTCATTGCAGGACGGACAGACGGACATATACAGGGCTATTCAGTAAAGGGTGAACTCCGGAGAATGACTAAAGAAGTGAAAATTCGAGGTCAAAATGGCCAAACCAGAAACATTCTCCCATTTATCTCACTTCCCAAATCGGCTATTTGGTCTTGATTGTTCTCTTCTGCAGAATTCACGCTTTAGTAAATAAACCCTAGAGATAAATAGACAAGCCGATACATTAGGGTTATTCAAAGAGCACCGAATTCGACACTGAATTGCACCGTACAGTGACTTTGCCCTCACGGTGACATTTCATGGCCATTTGGCTATTCGGAGAGCAGGCAGTTTGCCAAATTTTGGTGAATTGCCAGTGAAATACGGTGTTGTTCGGCGGCTGTGAAATGCGGTGCCTGTTCGGCGGCAGTGAAATACGGTGCCTGTTCGGCGGCATTGAAATACGCTGCTGTTCGGCGGCATTGAAATACGCTGCTGTTCGGCAGCAGTGAAATGCAGTGTCTGGCGGCAGTGAAATATGGTTCCTGTTCGCGGCAGTGATATATGGTGGTGTTCGGCGGCAGTGAAATCCCCCATAGAGAAGCAATGGTTAATCTATTCACATTGAACAGCAGAGAAATGTCAGTGATATGTCCTGATGTTCAATGGATTCATTCGACAGGTTTAATCAGGCGAATCCCATAGGTTTCAATGTTACAAAATATTCCCGTTTTTATGCAACATCTAATAATCCGTTTATTATTATAATCTGCAGCAAAAAGTCTCTTTCAGGGGAAATTTTTGATTCTGATTTTAATGCTGTAACAGACCCATTTATTGTTATTCATAGGACCATCTGATTTCCAGGCATTTTCATGCAGTAACGCCCTTTAAAAGCACCTATTTTCGTTTTTCATGTTTTTTTTTTTTACCCCATTCAGCAGTTGGTCAGCTTTTTCCGTCAATGTTGGGTCAGTATGTTCAGCAATTCGTCAGCTGCGTTTGGCAGGTTGATTCGCCGCATTTCGGTGACCCTGCAGGGAATTCAGCATTTATTGCAGGGTCCCAGGAGTGCAGGCAAAATCCGCCGAAAATTTTCAGATCCGATAAGGTGTCGGCAAACATCGGATCCAATCCAAAAACCTGCTGACTGCATCCGAAAAAAGCCAACTATCTGCCGAACACAGCACCGTCCAACCACTGGAAAATACCGATGAACGGGGTAAAAAAAAAAAGATTTTTCAAAATAATAGACGCTGTTTACATATAAAAACCTATGAATGTTAATAAAAAGGCTAAGAAAAAAGTTTTTTGCTGCAGATTAAAATAATGAACGGTTTATTAGATATTGGATAAAAACGGGAATATTTTTAACATTGAAGCCTATGGAATTCTCCTGAATAAACCTGTCGAATGAAACCACTGAACATCAGGGCATTTCACTGACATTTCTCTGCTGTTCAATGTGAATAGATTAACCATTGCTTCTCTATGGGGGATTTCACTGCCGCCGAACAGCACCGTATTTCGCTGACGTCGAACAGGCACCGGATTTAACTTCCGTCGAACATCACTGCTGCCGAACAGGCACAGTATTTCACTGCCCCCGAATAGGCACCGTATTTCACAGCTGCTGAACAGGCACCGTATTTCACTGCCGCCGAACAGCACTGTATTTCGCTGACGTCGAACAGGCACCGTATTTAACTGCCACCGAACAGGCAACATATTTAGCTTCCGTCGAACATCAGTGCCGCCGAATAGGCACAGTATTTCACAGCTGCTGAACAGGCACCGTATTTAACTGGCAATTCACTAATATTTGACGAACTGCCTGCTCTCTGAATAGTCAAATGGCCACAAAGTGTCACCGTAAAAACTCAGCATTTGGTGCAATTTCGGGGCCATTTGAACTTGCTCTGATTAACCCCTATAGTGGCAGGGCTCAGGTTGCAGCAGTGAATGGGTCAGAGAGTGGCTCAGGAAGCTGTGATGCTGGATCATGGAGCAGTTGGGGATGGGTAGCAGTTGGACATTGCTAGCTTAGGCCCCCGGCACACGAGCGTATTTACGGCTCATGTGCGCCCGCAATTCCCTGCGTCTGTGCATTTTTGACGGGGAAAGCGATCCACCGGACGTGAAAAAGCCCTCCCCGCAGGGGCGGATCCAGAGACTAGTCTCGGGAGGGGCACTGACAGAAAATAAGGTGTTTTAGCAGAGAGCCCGACTCACGAGAATTTACAGAGGGCCCGGCTCACAGGAGCTTACAATCTAGAAGAGCAGAGGGCACCCAGGAGCTTAGAATCTAGAAGAGCAGAGGGCACCCAGGAGCTTACAATCTAGAGGAGCAGAGGGCACCCCGGATTTTACAATCTAGAGGAGCAGAGAGCCCCCAGCTCACACATGGATTTGCCCCAGCTCATGGATTTGCCCCAGCTCACACATGGATAATGCCCCAGCTCACACATGGATTTGCCCCAGCTCATGGATTTGCCCCAGCTCACACATGGATTTGCCCCAGCTCACACATGGATATGCCCCAGCTCACACATGGATTTGCCCCAGCTCACACATGGATTTGCCCCAGCTCACACATGGATATGCCCCAGCTCACACATGGATTTGCCCAGCTCATGGATATGCCCCCAGCTCATGGATTTGCCCCCAGCTCATGGATTTGCCCCAGCTCATGGATTTGCCCCCAGCTCATGGATTTGCCCCAGCTCATGGATTTGCCCAGGTCATGGATTTGCCCCCAGCTCATGGATTTGCCCCCAGCTCATGGATTTGCCCCAGCTCATGGATTTGCCCCAGCTCATGGATTTGCCCAGCTCATGGATTTGCCCCCAGCTCATGGATTTGCCCAGCTCATGGATTTGCCCCCAGCTCATGGATTTGCCCCCAGCTCATGGATTTGCCCCCAGGTCATGGATTTGCCCCCAGGTCATGGATTTGCCCCCAGGTCATGGATTTGCCCCCAGGTCATGGATTTGCCCCCAGCTCATGGATTTGCCCAGCTCATGGATTTGCCCAGCTCATGGATTTGCCCCAGCTCATGGATTTGCCCCCAGGTCATGGATTTGCCCAGCTCATGGATTTGCCCAGCTCACATGGATTTGCCCAGCTCTCACCTGGATATTGCTCCAGCTCCGGCAGGGGTTGAGGGGACCCAGATGCCGGGCAGCGCGGGAGTGCCTGCCCGGACCGAAGAGTCCGTCCTGTTAAAGGGAAGCGGCTGCATGTGTGCGCAGGTCACGCGGTCCGGCCAGTCAGGTGGTACAGAGACTCAGTACCACCTGATTAGGCTGGGGTCAGACGAGCGTGATTTCTACGGACTGTACGTCCGTGCAGTACGGACATCGTCAGTACGGATGACGCAGTAGTGGTCACACAGTCCGTTTTTTCACTGAAGTTATTTTTTGACGGATGTAGGAGGGGAAAATAAATTACAATGAAAAAACATTCTGTCCGTCAAAAATGCTGGACGTATAAATGCAGTCCGTCTGACCATGCTCCATCACTCACACACAAAGCTATGCAGACGTTGTGGACGTGGCGCACTCTGCACGTCCGTTCTAGCAGTATTACGTTCTTGCCTAACCTGCGTCCGTTTGCCGCGGCCCTTGTGCGTCCGCAGTTCAGTGCGGACGTACTTCATGTGTCAGGCTCCAATGGACTTTCTTTCATGCTATCACGGACGTACTTTTAGGCGCAATCACGGACGTGAACACTACGCTCGTCTGACACCAACCTTAGCCGGACCACGTGACCGGCTGCGCCTGCACGCAGCCGCTTCCCTTTAACAGGACGGACTCTTCAGGACCGGGCAGGCACTCCCGCGCTGCCCGGCATCTGGGTCTCCTCAGTCGATTTATCAGAATCTCGGGGGGGGGGGGCAATTGCCCAGTTGCCCCCCCCTGGATCTGCCCCTGCCTCCCCATCAAAAAGCTAAACGGACGCTGACAGGATACAAAGCGCGATT
Organism: Leptobrachium leishanense; assembly: GCA_009667805.1. Classification (NCBI taxonomy): domain Eukaryota; kingdom Metazoa; phylum Chordata; class Amphibia; order Anura; family Megophryidae; genus Leptobrachium; species Leptobrachium leishanense. The sequence goes on along the minus strand of CM019072.1, from coordinate 124,568,011 downwards.
CTCCATAGGAGGATCGCGCTTTGTACGCTGAGCGCAGAGAGTGGAAGGAACGCTCACTTTCACGGACGTTCCTTCCTCTCTCTGTTAACGCTCGTGTGCCGGGGGCCTTAGGCTCGGGTCAGATGAGCGCATTTTGTACGGACTGTGCGTCCGTGCAGTAGGACGTACTTACTGACTGACGACAAGGTAGTGGCCACACAGTCCGTTTTTTTCACTGACGTATTATTTGACTGATGTAGCAGGGAAAATAAATTACAATGAAAGAACATTCTGTCCCTCAAAAATGCTGGACGTATAAATGCTGGACGTATAAATGCCGGACGTATAAATGCCGGACGTATAAATGCCGGACGTATAAATGCTGGGCGTATAAATGCCGGACGTATAAATGCCGGACGTATAAATGCCGGACGTATAAATGCCGGACGTATAAATGCCGGACGTATAAATGCCGGACGTATAAATGCTGGGCGTATAAATGCTGGACGTGTAAATGCTGGACGTATAAATGCTGGGCGTATAAATGCTGGACGTATAAATGGTGGGCGTATAAATGCTGGGCGTATAAATGCCGGGCGTATAAATGCCGGACGTATAAATGCCGGACGTATAAATGCCGGACGTATAAATGCCGGACGTATAAATGCTGGGCGTATAAATGCCGGACGTATAAATGCCGGACGTATAAATGCCGGACGTATAAATGCCGGATGTATAAATGCCGGGTGTATAAATGCCGGGTGTATAAATGCTGGGTGTATAAATGCTGGACGTATAAATGCCGGGCGTATAAATGCTGGGCGTATAAATGCTGGACGTATAAATGCCGGACGTATAAATGCGGGCGTATAAATGCCGGGCGTGTAAATGCTGGACGTGTAAATGCCGGACGTATAAATGCCGGACGTATAAATGCCGGACGTATAAATGCTGGACGTATAAATGCTGGGCGTATAAATGCTGGGCGTATAAATGCTGGGTGTATAAATGCCGGACGTATAAATGCCGGACGTATAAATGCCGGACGTATAAATGCCGGATGTATAAATGCCGGGTGTATAAATGCCGGGTGTATAAATGCTGGGTGTATAAATGCTGGACGTATAAATGCCGGGCGTATAAATGCTGGGCGTATAAATGCCGGACGTATAAATGCCGGACGTATAAATGCCGGGCGTATAAATGCTGGGCGTATAAATGCTGGGCGTATAAATGCTGGACGTGTAAATGCTGGGCGTATAAATGCTGGACGTATAAATACTGGGCGTGTAAATGCTGGAGGTATAAATGCTGGACGTATAAATGCTGGACGTATAAATGCCGGACGTATAAATGCCGGACGTATAAATGCTGGGCGTATAAATGCTGGACGTATAAATGCTGGGCGTATAAATGCTGGACGTATAAATGCTGGGCGTATAAATGCCGGACGTATAAATGCCGGACGTATAAATGCTGGAGGTATAAATGCTGGACGTATAAATGCTGGGCGTATAAATGCTGGACGTATAAATGCTGGACGTATAAATGCAGTCTGACCTTGTTGCATCACTCACACACAAAGCTATGTGGACGTTGTGGACGTGGCGCACTCTGCACGTCCGTTCTAGCAGTATTACGTTCTTGCCTAACCTGCGTCCGTTTGCAGCGTCCGTCATGCGTCCGCAGTTCTGTGTGGACGTACTTCGTGTGTGGGGCTTCATTTAACACAATTGTATGCTATCACGGACGTACTTATGTGCAGCAACACGGACGTTAACACTGCGCTCGTCTGACCCTAGCCTTAGTGTCCTTGGGTAGAGCTGGTTGTTTAAAGGAATATGCACGGAGCTCTTCACGAGGAATCACTCTCATGTTTCAAAGCTCAGCCTGGTTCCAAGCTGGAGAACCATCACCGGCCCTGTCTGCCTCTTCAAACCGCGAGCCTGCCCGTGCACGGTTATTGCATGCGTCCATCCACAAAAACACCCTCATGTTTTATTTATTTATTTTTTTGAGAAAGTATTTTAGCAGGAAGGATACATTGAGATTCCTCTGGTTTTCCGGGAAGGATCCATTGAGATTTCTCTGGTTTTCCAGGAAGGACACATTGAGATTCCTCTGGTTTTCAGGAAGGACACATTGAGATTCCTCTGGTTTTCAGGAAGGACACATTGAGATTCCTCTGGTTTTCCAGGAAGGATACATTGAGATTCCTCTGGTTTTCCAGGAAGGATACATTGAGATTTCTCTGGTTTTCCAGGAAGGATACATTGAGATTTCTCTGGTTTTCCAGGAAGGATACATTGAGATTTCTCTGGTTTCCCAGGAAGGATACATTGAGATTCCTCTGGTTTTCCGGGAAGGATACATTGAGATTTCTCTGGTTTTCCAGGAAGGATACATTGAGATTCCTCTGGTTTTCAGGAAGGACACATTGAGATTTCTCTGGTTTTCCAGGAAGGATACATTGAGATTTCTCTGTTTTTCCAGGAAGGATACATTGAGATTTCTCTGGTTTTCCAGGAAGGACACATTGAGATTCCTCTGGTTTTCCAGGAAGGATACATTGAGATTTCTCTGGTTTTCCAGGAAGGATACATTGAGATTCCTCTGGTTTTACAGGAAGGATACATTGAGATTCCTCTGGTTTTCAGGAAGGACACATTGAGATTCCTCTGGTTTTCCAGGAAGGATACATTGAGATTTCTCTGGTTTTCCAGGAAGGACACATTGAGATTCCTCTGGTTTTCCAGGAAGGATACATTGAGATTCCTCTGGTTTTCAGGAAGGACACATTGAGATTTCTCTGGTTTTCAGGAAGGATACATTGAGATTTCTCTGGTTTTCAGGAAGGATACATTGAGATTTCTCTGGTTTTCCAGGAAGGACACATTGAGATTTCTCTGGTTTTCAGGAAGGACACATTGAGATTCCTCTGGTTTTCAGGAAGGATACATTGAGATTTCTCATGTTTTACAGGAAGGCTACATTGAGATTTCTCTGGTTTTCAGTATGTCCTGGGTGTGAGTCTGTACGGTTAGGTGTCTCACCCAAGGACACTTACTGGAGAGGAGCTCTTGCTGGGATCGAACCTGTGTCTCCAGTCTCTCCCCACGGTTATAGAGCAGTGATGTTACCTCTACTCCACCCAGCCGGTACAGTTTAAAAAAGACCCTGTAGAGTCAGGATAATATTGTCGTTACTTGGGTTCGGATCAGATTGGTGTCAGCCCATTCCATTGTGAGTCCATGCGTTGCACGTTCCGGCCACTGTGAAAAGGACATCTGCTCCCGCATTCCTACAATAACACGTAAAGTAGGGGCAGGTGAAAAGGTGGAACGCGTTTCCTTTCTTTCTATTTCTCATCTCTTGACATTTAAATATTTGTCTGGCCTTCACTTACTATTTACTTTCTCTATTGACTCGGCATGCGTTTTTATGCATACCTTCTTTAACCCCTTGAGGTCCACAAGTGTTTACAATGTGCCACTGAGAGAGATTTATTTCTGCCCTCCGCAGAATCCCTGTCGGTGCAAAGTGAATAATGCAGGCTCTGAGCAATGTGCCCTGTGGAACCAAGCAGCGGCCGCCCCTCCGTTATATCTCTGTGATTTGTGTCGGGTTATATCTGTGTGACTTGTGTCAGGGAGGGGTCGGGTTATATCTGTGTGATTTGTGTCGGAGGGGTCGGGTTATATCTGTGTGATTTGTGTCAGGGAGGGGTCGGGTTATATCTGTGTGATTTGTGTCGGGGAGGGGTCGGGTTATATCTGTGTGATTTGTGTCGGGGAGGGGTCGGGTTATATCTGTGTGATTTGTGTCAGGGAGGGGTCGGGTTATATCTGTGTGATTTGTTGTCGGGGAGGGGTCGGGTTATATCTGTGTGATTTGTGTCAGGGAGGGGTCGGGTTATATCTGTGTGATTTGTGTCGGGGAGGGGTCGGGTTATATCGGTGTGATTTGTGTCAGGGAGGGGTCGGGTTATATCTGTGTGATTTGTGTCAGGGAGGGGTCGGGTTATATCTGTGTGATTTGTGTCGGGGAGGGGTCGGGTCTATATCTGTGTGATTTGTGTCAGGGAGGGGTCGGGTTATATCTCTTGTGATTTGTGTCAGGGAGGGGTCGGGTTATATCGGTGTGATTTGTGTCAGGGAGGGGTCGGGTTATATCTGTGTGATTTGTGACAGGGAGGGGTCAGGTTATATCTGTGTGATTTGTGTCGGAGGGGTCGGGTTATATCTGTGTGATTTGTGTCAGGGAGGGGTCGGGTTATATCTGTGTGATTTGTGTCAGGGAGGGGTCGGGTTATATCGGTGTGATTGTGTCAGGGAGGGGTCGGGTTATATCTCTGTGATTTGTGACAGGGAGGGGTCAGGTTATATCTGTGTGACTTGTGTCGGGGGGGTCGGGTTATATCTGTGATTTGTGTCGGGGAGGGGTTGGGTTATATCTGTGTGATTTGTGTCAGGGAGGGGTCGGGTTATATCTGTGTGATTTGTGTCAGGGAGGGGTCGGGTTATATCTGTGTGATTTGTGTCAGGGAGGGGTCGGGTTATATCTGTGTGATTTGTGTCAGGGAGGGGTCGGGTTATATCTGTGTGATTTGTGTCAGGGAGGGGGTCGGGTTATATCTGTGTGATTTGTGTCAGGGAGGGGGTCGGGTTATATCTGTGTGATTTGTGTCAGGGAGGGGTCGGGTTATATCTGTGTGATTTGTGTCAGGGAGGGGTCGGGTTATATCTGTGTGATTTGTGTCAGGGAGGGGTCAGGTTATATCTGTGTGACTTGTGTCGGGGGGGGTCAGGTTATATCTGTGTGATTTGTGACAGGGGGGGTCAGGTTATATCTGTGTGATTTGTGTCGGGGAGGGGTCGGGTTATATCTGTGTGATTTGTGTCAGGGAGGGGTCGGGTTATATCTGTGTGATTTGTGTCAGGGAGGGGTCGGGTTATATCTGTGTGATTTGTGACAGGGAGGGGTCGGGTTAATCTGTGTGATTTGTGTCAGGGAGGGGTCGGGTTATATCTGTGTGATTTGTGTCAGGGAGGGGTCGGGTTATATCTGTATGATTTGTGTCGGGAGGGGTCGGGTTATATCTGTGTGATTTGTGTCGGGGAGGGGTCGGGTTATATCTGTGTGATTTGTGTCAGGGAGGGGTCGGGTTATATCTGTGTGATTGTGTCGGGGAGGGGTCGGGTTATATCTGTGTGATTTGTGTCAGGAGGGGTCGGGTTATATCTGTGTGATTTGTGTCAGGGAGGGGTCGGGTTATATCTGTGTGATTTGTGTCGGGAGGGGTCGGGTTATATCTGTGTGATTTGTGTCAGGGAGGGGTCGGGTTATATCTGTGTGATTTGTGTCAGGGAGGGGTCGGGTTATATCTGTGTGATTTGTGTCAGGGAGGGGTCGGGTTATATCTGTGTGATTTGTGTCGGGGAGGGGTCGGGTTATATCTGTGATTTGTGTCAGGGAGGGGTCGGGTTATATCTGTGTGATTTGTGTCAGGCAGGGGTCGGGTTATATCTGTGATTTGTGTCAGGAAGGGGTCGGGTTATATCTGTGTGATTTGTGTCAGGGAGGGGTCGGGTTATATCTGTGTGATTTGTGTCAGGGAGGGGTCGGTTATATCTGTGTGATTTGTGTCAGGGAGGGGTCGGGTTATATCTGTGTGATTTGTGTCGGGGAGGGGTCGGGTTATATCTGTGTGATTTGTGTCGGGGAGGGGTCGGGTTATATCTGTGTGATTTGTGTCAGGGAGGGGTCGGTTATATCTGTGTGATTTGTGTCAGGGAGGGGTCGGGTTATATCTGTGTGATTTGTGTCAGGGAGGGGTCGGGTTATATCTGTGTGATTTGTGTCAGGGAGGGGTCGGTTATATCTGTGTGATTTGTGTCAGGGAGGGGTCGGGTTATATCTGTGTGATTTGTGTCGGGGAGGGGTCGGGTTATATCTGTGTGATTTGTGTCAGGGAGGGGTCGGGTTATATCTGTGTGATTTGTGTCAGGGAGGGGTCGGGTTATATCTGTGTGATTTGTGTCAGGGAGGGGTCGGGTTATATCTGTGTGATTTGTGTCAGGGAGGGGTCGGGTTATATCTGTGTGATTTGTGTCGGGGAGGGGTCGGGTTATATCTGTGTGATTTGTGTCAGGAGGTCGGGTTATATCTGTGTGATTTGTGTCAGGGAGGGGTCGGGTTATATCTGTGTGATTTGTGTCGGGGAGGGTCTATATCTGTGTGATTTGTGTCAGGGAGGGGTCGGGTTATATCTGTTGTGGATTTTGTGTCAGGGAGGGGTCGGGTTATATCTGTGTGATTTGTGTCAGGAGGGGTCGGGTTATATCTGTGTGATTTGTGTCGGGGAGGGGTCGGGTTATATCTGTGATTTGTGTCAGGGAGGGGTCGGGTTATATCTGTGTGATTTGTGTCAGGCAGGGGTCGGGTATATCTGTGATTTGTGTCAGGAAGGGGTCGGTTATATCTGTGTGATTTGTGTCAGGGAGGGGTCGGGTTATATCTGTGTGATTTGTGTCAGGGAGGGGTCGGTTATATCTGTGTGATTGTTCAGAGGAGGGTCGGGTTATATCTGTGTGATTTGTGTCGGGGAGGGGTCGGGTTATATCTGTGTGATTTGTGTCGGGGAGGGGTCGGGTTATATCTGTGTGATTTTGTCAGGGAGGGGTCGGTTATATCTGTGTGATTTGTGTCAGGGAGGGGTCGGGTTATATCTGTGTGATTTGTGTCAGGGAGGGGTCGGGTTATATCTGTTGTGATTTGTGTCAGGGAGGGGTCGGTTATATCTGTGTGATTTGTGTCAGGGAGGGGTCGGGTTATATCTGTGTGATTTGTGTCGGGGAGGGGTCGGGTTATATCTGTGTGATTTGTGTCAGGGAGGGGTCGGGTTATATCTGGTGTGATTTGTGTCAGGGAGGGGTCGGGTTATATCTGTGTGATTTGTGTCAGGAGGGGTCGGGTTATATCTGTGTGATTTGTGTCAGGGAGGGGTCGGGTTATATCTGTGTGATTTGTGTCGGGGAGTCGGGTTATATCTGTGTGATTTGTGTCGGGGAGGCAGCTGGGAGGAGTGCCCGGGGCAGCGGGGAGGGGCGCGTGGGTCCCTGTGGGGGGGGGGCAGTGGGGAGGGGCGCGAGGGTCCCTGTTGGGGGGGCGCGCGGGTCCCTGTTGGGGGGGCGCGCGGGAGGGGCATGTGGGTCCCCGTGGGGGGGCAGTGGGGAGGGGCGCGTGGGTCCCTGTTGGGGGGGCACGCGGGAGGGGCATGTTGGTCCCCGTGGGGAGGGGCGCGCGGGTCCCTGTGGGGGGCAGCGGGGAGGGGCGCCCGGGTCCCCATGTGGGGGGCAGCGGGGAGGGGCGCGCGGGTCCCCATGTGGGGGGCAGCGGGGAGGGGCGCCCGGGTCCCCATGTGGGGGGCAGTGGGGAGGGGCGCCCGGGTCCCTGTGGGGGCTGCGGTACATATTCACACACTGTACGGGTTCATGCTGTCGCTGCTGCCGCTGCTGATGTATTTTACAGAGCTTGACAAATTTGCTACAATAGTTAGGAGCCAGTTTTTGATTCAGACTAACAAAGCTTTACTGTCAGCAACTAAAGATACACAATACCTTCTATTTATATTTCTGAGTATGAGACCAATATTCCTTTTTCCAGCTACTCACTGATACTTTTATTTAATTACTGGAAAGCGTCACATGACATTAAAGCTTTTGCTGAAAGCCGGTTTTATTTATGATAGTATTGAAATGAATGGCCAGAAACTTTTACCCACTGCAGACACAGAGACAGGCTGGTCGGCTTCATTCGGATGAGTTCTGTTTGTTTAACGGCTGGTCGGCTTTATTCAGATGCGTTCGGTGGTACGTTGGGTTGCTGGTCGGCTTTATTCGGATGCGTTCGGCGATTTGTTTCACTGGTTGGCTTTATTCGAATGCGTTCGGTGGTATGTTGGGTGGCTGGTCGGCTTTATTCGGATGCGTTCGGTGGTATGTTGGGTGGCTGGTCGGCTTTATTCGGATGCGTTCGGTGGTATGTTGGGTGGCTGGTCGGCTTTATTCGGATGCGTTCGGTGGTATGTTGGGTGGCTGGTCGGCTTTATTCGGATGCGTTCGGTGGTATGTTGGGTGGCTGGTCGGCTTTATTCGGATGCGTTCAGCGGTTTGTTTCACGGCTGGTTGGCTTTATTTGGATGCGTTCGGCGGTTTGTTTCACTGGTTGGCTTTATTCAGATGTGTTCGGTGGTATGTTGGGTTGCTGGTCGGCTTTATTCAGATGCGTTCGGCGGTTTGTTTCACAGGTTGGCTTTATTCGGATGCGTTCGGCGGTTTGTTGGGCGGCTGGTCGGCTTTATTTGGATGCGTACAGCGGTTTGTTTCACGGCTGGTTGGCTTTATTTGGATGCGTTCAGTGGTATGTTGGGTGGTTGGTCGGCTTTATTCGGATGCGTTCGGTTTGTTTAACGGCTGGTCGGCTTTATTCGGATGCGTTTGGTGGTATGTTGGGTGGCTGGTTGGCTTTATTCAGATGCATTCGGTGGTATGTTGGGTTGCTGGTCGGCTTTATTCGGATGCGTTCGGTGGTATGTTGGGTGGCTGGTCAGCTTTATTCGGATGCATTCGGTGGTATGTTGGGTTGCTGGTCAGCTTTATTCGGATGCATTCAGTGGTATGTTGGGTTGCTGGTCGGCTTTATTCGGATGCGTTCGGTTTGTTTAACGGCTGGTCGGCTTTATTCGGATGCGTTCGGTGGTATGTTGGGTTGCTGGTCGGCTTTATTCGGATGCGTTCGGTGGTATGTTGGGTTGCTGGTCGGCTTTATTCGGATGCGTTCGGTTTGTTTAACGCCTGGTCGGCTTTATTCAGATGCGTTCGGTGGTATGTTGGGTTGCTGGTCGGCTTTATTCGGATGCGTTCGGTGGTATGTTGGGTTGCTGGTCGGCTTTATTCGGATGCGTTCGGTGGTATGTTGGGTTGCTGGTCGGCTTTATTCGGATGCGTTCAGCGGTTTGTTTCACGGCTGGTCGGCTTTATTCGGATGCGTTCGGCGATTTGTTTCACTGGTTGGCTTTATTCGAATGCGTTCGGTGGTATGTTGGGTGGCTGGTCGGCTTTATTCGGATGCGTTCAGCGGTTTGTTTCACGGCTGGTTGGCTTTATTTGGATGCGTTCGGTGGTATGTTGGGTGGCTGGTCGACTTTATTCGGATGCGTTCGGTGTATGTTGGGTGGCTGGTCGGCTTTATTCGGATGCGTTCAGCGGTTTGTTTCACGGCTGGTTGGCTTTATTTGGATGCGTTCGGCGGTTTGTTTCACTGGTTGGCTTTATTCAGATGTGTTCGGTGGTATGTTGGGTTGCTGGTCGGCTTTATTCAGATGCGTTCGGCGGTTTGTTTCACTGGTTGGCTTTATTCAGATGCGTTCGGTGGTATGTTGGGTGCTGGTTGGCTTTATTCAGATGCGTTCGGTGGTATGTTGGGTTGCTGGTCGGCTTTATTCGGATGCGTTCGGTGGTATGTTGGGTGCTGGTTGGCTTTATTCAGATGCGTTCGGTGGTATGTTGGGTTGCTGGTCGGCTTTATTCGGATGCGTTCGGTGGTATGTTGGGTTGCTGGTCGGCTTTATTCGGATGCGTTCGGTGGTATGTTGGGTGCTGGTTGGCTTTATTCAGATGCGTTCGGTGGTATGTTGGGTTGCTGGTCGGCTTTATTCAGATGCGTTCGGTGGTATGTTGGGTGCTGGTTGGCTTTATTCAGATGCGTTCGGTGGTATGTTGGGTTGCTGGTCGGCTTTATTCGGATGCGTTCGGTGGTTTGTTTCACGGCTGGTTGGCTTTATTCGGATGCGTTCGGTGGTATGTTGGGTGGCTGGTCGACTTTATTCGGATGCGTTCGGTGGTATGTTGGGTGGCTGGTCGGCTTTATTCGGATGCGTTCAGCGGTTTGTTTCACGGCTGGTTGGCTTTATTTGGATGCGTTCGGCGGTTTGTTTCACTGGTTGGCTTTATTCAGATGTGTTCGGTGGTATGTTGGGTTGCTGGTCGGCTTTATTCAGATGCGTTCGGCGGTTTGTTTCACTGGTTGGCTTTATTCAGATGCGTTCGGTGGTATGTTGGGTGCTGGTTGGCTTTATTCAGATGCGTTCGGTGGTATGTTGGGTTGCTGGTCGGCTTTATTCGGATGCGTTCGGTGGTATGTTGGGTTGCTGGTCGGCTTTATTCGGATGCGTTCGGTGGTATGTTGGGTGCTGGTTGGCTTTATTCAGATGCGTTCGGTGGTATGTTGGGTTGCTGGTCGGCTTTATTCGGATGCGTTCGGTGGTATGTTGGGTTGCTGGTCGGCTTTATTCGGATGCGTTCGGTGGTATGTTGGGTGCTGGTTGGCTTTATTCAGATGCGTTCGGTGGTATGTTGGGTTGCTGGTCGGCTTTATTCAGATGCGTTCGGTGGTATGTTGGGTTGCTGGTCGGCTTTATTCAGATGCGTTCGGTGGTATGTTGGGTGCTGGTTGGCTTTATTCAGATGCGTTCGGTGGTATGTTGGGTTGCTGGTCGGCTTTATTCGGATGCGTTCGGTGGTTTGTTTCACGGCTGGTTGGCTTTATTCGGATGCGTTTGGCGACTCTTCAACTACAGATGCGTTCGTCAGTTTGGCGGCTGGTCGGCTTTATTCGGATGCGTTCGGTGGAACGTAGGATGAATTTGGCATTTTTTCAGTGGTTTATCCGTTTGATTCGGCGGTGTATCGGATGTGTTCAGCGTGTTGATTCGGCATGCATCGATTTATTAATGCTTAATTCACCGCAGCGTCGGCAAATTGAACTCGCTGAAGAGAGCTGAATGAAAGGTCACCGAAATGTCGATTGGGAGAAGATATTAACCCATCGTGGGCCAGACTCAGAATGCCTCCCTCAGGTTGGACAGTTTGATAGCTTAACCCTCAGCATGCTGGAGGGATGATAAATGCTCTACATATGAGGAATATTTTGTCCAGAGAATATTGATTGAACGGGTCCGTAACCCTTTTTTTTGCAGAGGGTTTAATAAGGTCACAGTGAGACGTTTGAGCGACTTTTTCTCGTGATTCTGCGTTTTGTTGCTTTGAGGCTGCAATAATAAAAGAAACTCTGTAAAGTCCCTCAGAATAACAATGTGTCCAGGACAAAGGCCATAATTAACTCTTGCGCTGCCAGCTGGGTTTGCCTGAGATGTGGGGCTGGTCTGCCGGCATGTTGCTCGGTTTCTCATTGTGTCCTTTGAAATCTCTCGCGTCTGTTATATCGAAGACTCAACTCTTGCGTTTCCCGTCCTCTGTAAACGCCGCGGCCGTCTTTCTGATGGATCTGCCGTTTCCGATGCCCTAACCTTCCGCAAAGCGCAGAGTCGAGCTTTCTGAAACAGGCACGGAAAGGCTGGACACAAAGCAATCTAGAGGTTGCCCGCCGGCAGCCTCTCGCCTGTGCTTTTGTGTTTTATCACTCTGGATTTGGTATCTCGAGAGGAGGCGGTGAGGTGCGGCACAATGCGCCCATTACTTCACATGGGTGGAACAACCTTTAGTGGCTCAGTTCATGTTTTCCAAATGATGTGCCGTTGCTGGTGTCATTTGATCCAGAGACTTTATTGGCTCGCGGTCCCTTCTCCGGAAGATTAACAATGACTGCACCGGCTGAAAAGTGTGCGCTTTAACGTGTCCTTGTCATGTCTGCCGCCCGTCACATGCAGAAAACAATCCGAGGGTGTCTGGCAAACATAAGCACACGCCATCACGTCTAGGGGGAGGGAGCCTCCCTCCGTAATGAGGAGAGAGGGATATAGAGTGATGTGGAGTATGACTTCACACTAACTGCTAGAGTGGATGTGATGCTCTGCAGGTCCTACACCCAGAGCACAGGATCCAGGGTAACTGCTCTGCAGGTAAATGGCCTTGTCTGTGTGTCCCGCTGTCTGTCCATATGTATAAATCTCCATTTCATTATAAAGCCACACACTGATCCTGTATCTGCACGATTTTACACATTGTATCGACTAAGAATCCTGGGTGCAAACTGTCAGTTTCTTGCAATAAATGTATCAGGTTTCTGTATTCTTTACACTCTCTATCCATGAAACAATAAGTATTGTCCTATAAAACCCGGCTTTCAACATTATTAATGCAGGCTTTACCCTTTGCTAAGCATAAAACATGACATTCTGTGTAAGCTGTCTCTCTGTATTAGGCCCCGTTCCCACCTAAGCGTTTTAAAGCACGTTCCTGCACGCTATAAAATGCATGAACAGGGAAATCCCATGATTTTCGATGGGACCTGTTCACACCTGGGCGTTTTAAAGCGCACAGGAATGCGCTTTAAAACGTCCTACGCACAAAGAAGTACGGGAGCTTCTTTGGAGCGTACTGCAGTGCGTTCGTGGCCATAGACATGGACGTGAACGCGCTGCAATGCGCATTTGCGCGTTTTTAACGTTTGCGCAATGCGCGCGTTACAAAACGCTTAGGTGTGAACCCAGCCTTACTGCAAGGAACCGCCCCCACTGTCACTGTAACAAAAAGTTTAACACATGTTACTGCATCATTCCAGCAGCCAGGGATTTGTCAAAATACAGGGACAACTGTGGGGTCAGTCGCTGCTGTACAGGGATAAGATTCAGGAGGTTATAATGAGTGTAAATCCCTGTATAGTACAGATACAAGGTGTTCCTGTAATTGCCACACACAGGCATTATGCGGTACATACAGATACAAGGTGTTCCTGTAATTGCCATACACAGGCATTATGCAGCACATACAGATACAAGGTGTTGCTGTAATTGCCACACACAGGCATTATGCGGCACATACAGATACAAGGTGTTGCTGTAATTGCCATACACAGGCATTATGCAGCACATACAGATACAAGGTGTTGCTGTAATTGCCACACACAGGCATTATGCAGCACATACAGATACAAAGTGTTGCTGTAATTGCCATACACGGGCATTATGCGGCACATACAGATACAAGGTTTCGCTGTAATTGCCACACACAGGCATTATGCGGCACATACAGATACAAGGTGTTGCTGTAATTGCCACACACAGGCATTATGCGGCACATACAGATACAAGGTGTTGCTGTAATTGCCACACACAGGCATTATGCGGCACATACAGATACAAGGTGTCGCTGTAATTGCCATACACAGGCATTATGCGGCACATACAGATACAAGGTGTTTCTGTAATTGCCACACACAGGCATTATGCGGCACATACAGATACAAGGTGTTTCTGTAATTGCCACACACAGGCATTATGCGGCACATACAGATACAAGGTGTTTCTGTAATTGCCATACACAGGCATTATGCGGCACATACAGATACTAGGTGTTGCTGTAATTGCCAATACACGGCATTATGCGGCACATACAGATACAAGGTGTTGCTGTAATTGCCATACACAGGCATTATGCAGCACATACAGATACAAGGTGTTGCTGTAATTGCCATACACAGGCATTATGCAGCAATACAGATACTAGGTGTTTCTGTAATTGCCATACACAGGCATTATGCTGCACATACAGATACAAGGTGTTGCTGTAATTGCCATACAGGCATTATGCAGCACATACAGATACAAGGTGTTGCTGTAATTGCCATACACAGGCATTATGCGGCACATACAGATACAAGGTGTTGCTGTAATTGCCATACACAGGCATTATGCAGCACATACAGATACAAGGTGTTGCTGTAATTGCCATACACAGGCATTATGCAGCACATACAGATACAAGGTGTTGCTGTAATTGCCATACACAGGCATTATGCAGCACCATACAGATACAAGGTGTTGCTGTAATTGCCATACACAGGCATTATGCAGCACATACAGATACAAGGTGATGCTGTAATTGCCATACACAGGCATTATGCGGCACATACAGATACAAGGTGATGCTGTAATTGCCATACACAGGCATTATGCAGCACATACATATATTGCATTGCTAATAATCTCATTCTAATCACTACAAACCCCATAAGCAGGAGATCTCACCATTTTATTTTATGTCTGCAGCTCATTTACGGCATCTGGAAAAAGCCTGCCACACATGAGAAACACGTTGAGTGTGTCCTGATGTTTATTTCTTTTTTGTAATTCAGGGTTTTTATTTTGTAAGAAGAAACCTGTAGTAGACAACAGAAGTGGCCTCGCAGGGCCAGAAAAACTCACATACGTAATACATATGTCACAAAAGATCCATTGACAGAGACACATGTAGATAAAAATGGCTCAGAAAGTAAGGGTGGGTGTAGGATTATAGGGAAGCAGGGGTTATATACACAGCGCTGCCAGAAAGATGGTGATCTAAATATCCGTATAAAGGAAAAAAAAAAGGGGGGGTGGGGAATGGCAAAGGCCATCTCTGTGATGCTCCTGGCACGCTCCCAAAGGAGGCCATGGAGGGATAATGTCACGAGGCCCGGGATCCTAACACAGTCATGGTGGCACATCTCAGGCAACCCAGTATTGCCAAAAATATATATATTTTTTTTTAAAAAAGGGGGGGGGAGAGGGGGGGATGGATACACCATCTCCAGCAGAACGAGTATCTAACATACCAACTAAGATAACGAGGGGAAAGGAAAGCGTACATCTAGTCTCAAAAGTAAAACAAGTCTTCGGGGTACATCAAAATAAAGCCGGAGTCCTCAGACACAAAACAGTAGGGGGGGGGGTCTCATAAGTGCGCCGCAAAAAATGTGTAAAAAGAGGATGGGGTTAATAAAAAACCCATCAAAAAGCAAGAGTCCTCAGAAAGCGTAATAAGTAATATCAGGCAAGGTCTCATAAAAGAAAACCAGGTGCAGCAGGCATCCCTTAGCGGGATCTCAGGTGCAGCAGGCATCCCTTAGCGGGATCTCACATGCAGCAGGCATCCCTTAGCGGGATCTCAGGTGCAGCCGGCATCCCTTAGCGGGATCTCACGTGCAGCAGGCATCCCTTAGCGGGATCTCAGGTGCAGCCGGCATCCCTTAGCGGGATCTCACGTGCAGCAGGCATCCCTTAGCGGGATCTCACGTGCAGCCGGCATCCCTTAGCGGGATCTCACGTGCAGCTGGCATCCCTTAGCGGGATCTCAGGTGCAGCCGGCATCCCTTAGCGGGATCTCACGTGCAGCGGGCATCCCTTAGCGGGATCTCACGTGCAGCGGGCATCCCTTAGCGGGATCTCACGTGCAGCAGGCATCCCTTAGCGGGATCTCACGTGCAGCGGGCATCCCATAGCGGGATCTCACGTGCAGCGGGCATCCCTTAGCGGGATCTCAGGTGCAGCCGGCATCCCTTAGCGGGATCTCACGTGCAGCAGGCATCCCTTAGCGGGATCTCAGGTGCAGCAGGCATCCCTTAGCGGGATCTCAGGTGCAGCAGGCATCCCTTAGCGGGATCTCACGTGCAGCAGGCATCCCTTAGCGGGATCTCAGGTGCAGCAGGCATCCCTTAGTGGGATCTCAGGTGCAAGGAACAATGCCAGTCAGCGGGGGAAGCGTCAGGGCATCCTCCTGCCGCCGCGTGTTCCCTCCACTCTTCTCCTCCACCAGGACAGTCTCTTGTGCTGGGAGACGGGGGCCCTCCGTCGTCCCGGTATGCATCCAGGCAGGGCTTTGTGGGGGCAGCAGAGGTGCTGCGGAGTGGGGCAAGGTCCCGAGATGGTCACTAGAAGGACACCCCGGCCGGGGAGTACTCAAGGCTCCCAGAACAGTGATCTGCCCGTTGGTAGGCCGCAAAATGGCTGACGGCATCTTCCTCGACTTTTCTAGTCTCTGGTCCGGAGGGGGGGGGGACCAAGCGGCCCCCGGACAGCGTTAAACCGATAGCCGTTCAGGAACACGTCTGCTAATTGTCCCTATACCGAGCAGACGTGCCGAGCTCCTGGAGAACACGTCCCCCCCCCTTGATGTTCATGTTTTTAACTGTTTGGGGTGTCTTCAAATCCCCTGTCCTTTTCTGGGTTTTTTGTGGTTCCCTTTGGGAATAATGAGTCTATGCACTAGATTGGTGGATAATTTGGTACTTTGATGTATATTTGGTGCCGTACCATCAATCGGTGGTGAGAATTTTCTTTTTTTCTCTTCCCTCTCCAATATATTGTCATATGGTGTAATTTCTGGATGTTGTGTGTTTGTCACATGCGCAGTTATAATGAGCGCGCAGTTATAATGAGCGCGCAGTAGGGGGGGCTAATATTGTTGGCTTTTGATTGATTTAGCCACATGAGCAGTCTCTCTTTTTCTCTCTATCTCTCTCCTCTCTCTTTCTCTTTCTCTTCTCTCTCTCTTTCTCTCTCTCTTTCTCTCTCGCTTTCTCTCTCTCTTTCTCTCTCGCTTTCTCTCTCTCCCCTCTCTCTTTCTCTCTCTCTTTCTCTCTCTCTTTCTCTCTCTCTTTCTCTCTCTCTTTCTCTCTCTCTTTCTCTCTCTCTTTTTCTCTCTCTTCTCTCTCTCTTTTTCCTCTCTTTCTCTCTCTTTCTCTCTCTTCTTCCTCTCTTTCTCTCTCTTTCTCTCTCTTTTTCTCTTCTCTCTCTCTCTCCTCTCTCTTTCTCTTTTTTCTCTCTCTCTTTCTCTCTTCTTTCTCTCTCTCTTTCTCCTCGCTTCTCTCTCGCTTCTTCTCTTCCTCTCTTTTTCTCTCCTCTTTCTTCTCTCTTTCTCTCTCCTCTTCTCTCTCGCTTTCTCTCTCTCTCTTTTCTCTCTCTCTTTTCTCTCTTCTTTCTCTCTCGCTTCTTTCTCTTTCTCTCTTCCTTTCTCTCTCTTCTCTCGCTTTCTCTCTCTCTTTCTCTTCTCTTTCTCTCTCTCTTTTCTCGTCGCTTTCTTCTCGCTTTCTCTTTCGTTTTCTCGCTTCTCTCTTTCTCTCTCTCTTTCTCTCTTTCTCTCTCTTTCCTCTCTCGCTTTCTTTCTCGCTTTCTCTCGCTTTCTTCTCGCTTTCTCTTCTTCTC
Organism: Leptobrachium leishanense; assembly: GCA_009667805.1. Lineage (NCBI taxonomy): Eukaryota > Metazoa > Chordata > Amphibia > Anura > Megophryidae > Leptobrachium > Leptobrachium leishanense. The sequence goes on along the minus strand of CM019072.1, from coordinate 124,551,051 downwards.
TTTCCTCTCTTCTTCTCTCTCTCTTTCTCTCTCTCTCTCTCTTCTTTCTCTCTCTTTTTCTCTCTTTCTCTCTCCTCTCTCGCTTTCTCTCGCTTTCTCTCTCGCTTTCTCTCTTTCTCTCTCGCTTTCTCTCTCTTTCTCTCTCTTTCTCTCTCTCTTTTCTCCTCTTTCTCTCTCGCTTTCTTCTTTCTTTTCGCTCTCTCGCTTTCTTTCTCGCTTTCTCTCGCTTTCTCTCGCTTTCTCTCGCTTTCTTTCTCGCTTTCTCTCGCTTTCTTTCTCGCTTTCTCTCGCTTTCTCTCGCTTTCTCTCGCTTTCTTTTCGCTTTCTTCTCGCTTTCTTCTCTTTCTCTCGTTTCTCTCGCTTTCTTTTCTCGCTTTCTCTCGCTTTCTTCTCGCTTTCTCTCGCTTTCTCTCGCTTCTTTTCGCTTTCTCTCGCTTTCTTCGCTTTTCTCTCGCTTTCTCTCGCTTTTTCTCTCTCACTTTCTTTCTCACTTTCTCTCGCTTTCTCTCACTTTCTCTCGCTTTCTTTCTCGCTTTCTCTCGCTTTCTTTCTCGCTTTCTCTCGCTTTCTCTCGCTTTCTCTCGTTTTCTCTCGCTTTCTTTCTCGCTTTCTCTCGCTTTCTCTCGCTTTCTCTCACTTTCTTTCTCTCGCTTTCTCTCGCTTTCTCTCACTTTCTTTCTCGCTTTCTCTCGCTTTCTCTCGCTTTCTCTCGCTTTCTTTCTCGCTTTCTCTCGCTTTCTCTCGCTTTTTCTCTCGCTTTCTTTCTCGCTTTCTCTCGTTTCTTCTCGCTTTCTCTCGCTTTCTCTCACTTTCTTCTCGCTTTCTTTTCGCTTTCTCTCGCTTTTCTCTCGCTTCTCTCGCTTTTCTCTCGTTCTTTCCTCACTTTCTTCTCCACTTTCTCTCGCTTCTTCGCTTTCTTCGCTTTCTCTCGCTTTCTTTCTCGCTTTCTCTCGCTTTCTTTCTCGCTTTCTCTCGCTTTCTCTCGCTTTCTCTCGCTTTCTCTCGCTTTCTTTCTCGCTTTCTCTCGCTTTCTCTCGCTTTCTCTCCTTTCTTTCTCGCTTTCTCTCGCTTTCTCTCGCTTTCTTTCTCGCTTTCTCTCTCTCGCTTTCTCTCTCTCGCTTTCTCTCTCTCGCTTTCTCTCGCTTTCTCTCGCTTTCTTTCTCGCTTTCTCTCACTTTCTCTCGCTTTCTTTCTCGCTTTCTCTCGCTTTCTCTCGCTTTCTCTCTTTCTCTCTCTCGCTTTCTCTCTCTCGCTTTCTTTCTCGCTTTCTTTCTCGCTTTCTCTCGCTTTCTCTCGCTTTCTCTCACTTTCTTTCTCACTTTCTCTCGCTTTCTCTCGCTTTCTTTCTCGCTTTCTCTCGCTTTCTCTCGCTTTCTCTCGCTTTCTCTCGCTTTCTTTCTCACTTTCTCTCGCTTTCTCTCGCTTTCTCTCGCTTTCTCTCGCTCTTTCTCGCTTTCTCTCGCTTTCTTCTCTCTTTCTCTCTCTCGCTTTCTCTCTCGCTTTCTTTCTCGCTTTCTTTCTCGCTTTCTCTCGCTTTCTCTCGCTTTCTCTCACTTTCTTTCTCACTTTCTCTCGCTTTCTTCGCCTTTCTTTTTCTCGCTTCTCTCCGCTTTTCTCTCGCTTTCTCTCGCTTTCTCTCGCTTTCTTTCTCACTTTCTCTCGCTTTCTTCTCGCTTTCTCTCGCTTTCTCTCGCTTTCTTTCTCCTTTCTCTCGCTTTCTCTCGCTTTCTCTCACTTTCTTTCTCGCTTTCTCTCGCTTTCTCTCGCTTTCTCTCGCTTTCTCTCGCTTTCTCTCTCTCGCTTTCTTTCTCTCGCTTTCTCTCGCTTTCATTCTCACTTTCTCTCACTTTCTCTCGCTTTCTCTCACTTTATTTCTCTTTCTCTCGCTTTCTTTCTCGCTTTCTTTCTCACTTTCTCTCGCTTTCTCTCGCTTTCTCTCGCTTTCTCTCACTTTCTTTCTCGCTTTCTCTCGCTTTCTCTCGCTTTCTTTCTCACTTTCTCTCGCTTTCTCTCGCTTTCTCTCACTTTCTTTCTCACTTTCTTCTCGCTTTCTCTCGCTTTCTCTCGCTTTCTCTCACTTTCTTTCTCACTTTCTCTCGCTTTCTCTCGCTTTCTCTTGGCTTTCTTTCTGCTTTCTTCTCGCTTTCTCTCACTTTCTCTGTTCTACTTTCTCTTTCTCTCGCTTTCTTTCTCGCTTTCTCTCACTTTCTCTCGCTTTCTTTCCTTGCTTTCTCTCGCTTTCTCGTCGCTTTCTCCATCTCGCTTCTTTCTCGGTTTCTCTCGCTTTCTCTCGCTTTCTCTCACTTTCTCTCGCTTTCTCTCCGCTTTCTCTCACTTTCTCTCACTTTCCTCTCACTTCTCTCGCTTTCTTTCTCACTTTCTCTCGCTTTCTCTCACTTTCTCTCACTTTCTCTCACTTTCTCTCGCTTTCTCTTGCTTTCTTTCTTGCTTTCTCTCGCTTTCTCTCACTTTCTTTCTCACTTTCTTTTTCTCGCTTTCTTTCTCGCTTTCTCTCGCTTTCTTTCTTGCTTTCTCTCGCTTTCTCTCGCTTTCTCTCGCTTTCTTTCTCGGTTTCTCTCGCTTTCTCTCGCTTTCTCTCACTTTCTCTCGCTTTCTTTCTTGCTTTCTCTCGCTTTCTCTCGCTTTCTTTCTCGCTTTCTCTCACTTTCTCTCGCTTTCTCTCACTTTCTCTCACTTTCTCTCGCTTTCTCTCGCTTTCTCTCTACTTTCTCTCGCTTTCTCTCACTTTCTCTTACTTTCTCTCGCTTTCTCTCACTTTCTCTCACTTTCTCTCACTTTCTCTCGCTTTCTCTCACTTTCTCTCGCTTTCTCTCGCTTTCTCTCGCTTTCTTTCTCGCTTTCTCTCGCTTTCTCTCGCTTTCTCTCACTTTCTCTTACTTTCTCTCGCTTTCTCTCACTTTCTCTCGCTTTCTCTCGCTTTCTCTCACTTTCTCTCGCTTTCTCTCGCTTTCTCTCACTTTCTCTCACTTTCTCTCGCTTTCTCTCACTTTCTCTCGCTTTCTCTCACTTTCTTTCTTGCTTTCTCTCGGTTTCTCTCGCTTTCTCTCACTTTCTTTCTCACTTTCTCTTTCTCACTTTCTTTCTCACTTTCTCTCGCTTTGTCTCGCTTTCTCTCACTTTCTTTCTCACTTTCTCTCACTTTCTCTCGCTTTCTCTCGCTTTCTCTCGCTTTCTCTCACTTTCTCTCACTTTCTCTCGCTTTCTCTCTCTTTCTTTCTTGCTTTCTCTCGGTTTCTCTCGCTTTCTCTCACTTTCTTTCTCACTTTCTCTTTCTCACTTTCTTTCTCACTTTCTCTCGCTTTCTCTCGCTTTCTCTCGCTTTCTCTCACTTTCTCTCGCTTTCTCTCGCTTTCTCTCGCTTTCTCTCACTTTCTTTCTCACTTTCTCTCACTTTCTCTCGCTTTCTCTCGCTTTCTCTCACTTTCTCTCGCTTTCTCTCGCTTTCTCTCGCTTTCTCTCACTTTCTCTCGCTTTCTCTCACTTTCTCTCACTTTCTCGCTTTCTCTCTCTCGTACTTTTCTCTTCTAAGAGTCTCCACCTATCATTACACGCTGTGTGTTATATTCTCTCCACATACAATATACTCCAATTTATGTGTTTGATTATTTACACCTGCAATAAATTGTGTATTATTGGGGACCCACATCCCCTCTATTAGCAATCCATGCAATTTTTGTATTGGATTACTATATGATTGTTCTTGGTTTCTTGTATCTAGGAGGGTTGGGCCCTTAGGCAGTGTGGGTTTGGCACCATCGAGTGGTCCCAGGTTTGACAAACAAACGCATAAAGAAACGTGATTTGCTTCTCACTGCAGCTCGTACAAAGTGGGGAGCGAGATGGCACCTTTATTTTGGGCAGAGATGGTCTGCAGAAAGCGATGCTCTGTCTGTGGCCGGCCAGATGTCCAGGCTATAGTTATCACAGGACAAGTCTTTTTTTTTTTTTTTTCGAGTTCATGTTGTGGTGCCAAGCATGACCTCACAGAGGACCAGCCTGGAGAAATAAAGACATAGATTTCCCCAAAAAGTACCCAGTAATGGCTCCTTCCTTTCATATTTCCATTGAGGGACCTCGGTGTCCTCGGCCTTTCCTGCCCGAAACCAAGTTGTCTCTTTATCGTGCAGAATGGCCGGTCTCTTGGCTCTTCGTTCAGGAGTCCCTTAGAGGCTCATTCATGGCATCTCCCTCCATTGTGTCGTCCTTTCCATGGGCAGAGGGCGATCCCTTCTCCATGCCTTTCTGCATTAACCATGCCGGTGCTGGAGGGATTTTGAGCTGTGGGATACTTTACACTCGGTTTGTTAAATCTGGCCTGTGTCGCTACAAAGTCTCCGCACACAGTGAGACAGCGAGGAAAAAACCCATAAAACAAAAAAACCCTATCTTTAGAAAAGATCTGGACTCAATGGGGCTTTGTTTACTGTTTTCCTAAAAGGGGCCTCACTATATTTCATGTGTCAAACTTGCTTTTCTTTCTTTCAACAATGCTTGATTGTTTTCGCCGAAAGAGGGAAAAAAAACCTCCAGGTTCCATAGACAGGAGAATTGTGTATTATATTTTCCTGCCAAATTCCAACCTCTGTTTTTCTTCCCTTGAACTCACAAAGGACTCATAACTTACTGTCAAGTGTCAGGCAAACCACAAAGCCCGACTGTTGCTCAGCAGATCTGTGGCACGATGGTTCTCCAGGCTGCCGGCTTTCCCCAGCATCCAGTGGGGTGGAAAGTGCCTGGACTCCTGGGTGGACGGTGCCTGATCTCTGGGGCCTGAGCAGCTCCTGGACACCAGGGTGGACAGTGCTTGGTCACCAGGGCCTGAGCAGCTCCAGGACACCAGGGTGGACAGTGATAAGTCACCAGGGTCTGAGCAGCTCCTGGACACCATGGTGGACCTTGCCTGGTTCCCGGGGCTTGAGCAGCTCTTTGTCGGCAGGATGGACAGCACCTTTACACTTTCTCTCTAGCAATATTGTTATTTGTATGTACAGTCGGTTGCTGAGGGAAGGCGGTGGGGACTTGGTTTGTAGAGATGAGTAATTCCATGTGGTTTTCTGACAGCGACATCGATTCCTTGAGATTTGGGGACTTGGAAGAGGTGGTATGCCATCAAGCGCCGACCTTCTAGCTGGTGTTGTAGGAGAACGCATCACTGAAGAGTGGAAGGACAAGCACTTACTGTGAGTCACACTTACCTATCCTACATATACCGAATCTACCGTATGTATCGGTGTCCATCTGCCATATCTGTATTTATTCATATGCAAAGTGTCCCTTGTGTATCTGTTTCCATCCAATTACCGCATTTATATATCTGTATCTATATCTGAAGAGTTTACTGTATTTATCTGTATCCTTCCACCTACTGAACCAACCGTATCTGTATCCGTCCACCTACTGAACCAACCGTATCTGTATCCGTCCACCTACTGAACCAACCGTATCTGTATCCGTCCACCTACTGAACCAACCGTATCTGTATCCGTCCACCTACTGAACCAACCGTATCTGTATCCGTCCACCTACTGAACCAACCGTATCTGTATCCGTCCACCTACTGAACCTACTGAACCTGTATCCTTCCACCTACTGAACCTACTGAACCTGTATCCTTCCACCTACTGAACCAACCGTATCTGTATCCGTCCACCTACTGAACCTACTGAACCTGTATCCTTCCACCTACTGAACCTACTGAACCTGTATCCTTCCACCTACTGAACCTACTGAACCTGTATCCTTCCACCTACTGAACCTACTGTACCTGTATCCTTCCATCTTCTGAACCTACTGTACCTGTATCCTTCCACCTACTGAACCTACTGAACGTGTATCCTTCCACCTACTGAACCTACTGTACCTGTATCCGTCCACCTACTGAACCTACTGTACCTGTATCCTTCCATCTACTGAACCTACAGTACCTGTATCCGTCCACCTACTGAACCTACAGTACCTGTATCCGTCCATCTACTGAACCTACTGAACCTGTATCCGTCCACCTACTGAACCTACTGTACCTGTATCCGTCCATCTACTGAACCTACTGTACCTGTATCCGACCATCTACTGAACCTACTGTACCTGTATCCGTCCACCTACTGAACCTGTATCCTTCCACCTACTGTACCTACTGAACCTGTATCCTTCCACCTACTGAACCTACTGAACCTGTATCCTTCCATCTTCTGAACCTACTGTACCTGTATCCTTCCACCTACTGAACCTACTGTACCTGTATCCGTCCACCTACTGAACCTACTGTACCTGTATCCTTCCATCTACTGAACCTACAGTACCTGTATCCGTCCACCTACTGAACCTACAGTACCTGTATCCGTCCATCTACTGAACCTACTGAACCTGTATCCGTCCACCTACTGAACCTACTGTACCTGTATCCGTCCATCTACTGAACCTACTGTACCTGTATCCGACCATCTACTGAACCTACTGTACCTGTATCCGTCCACCTACTGAACCTGTATCCTTCCACCTACTGTACCTGTATCCGTCCACCTACTGAACCTGTATCCGTCCATCTACTGAACCTACTGTACCTGTATCCGACCATCTACTGAACCTACTGTACCTGTATCCGTCCACCTACTGAACCTGTATCCTTCCACCTACTGAACCTACTGTATTATCTGCGTCTGTCCATCTACCACGTTTATCGTTATCCGTCCATCCACTGCGTTTATCAATCTGTATCTGCATCTGTCTTATGATTATTCATATTATCATTTGTACGGCACCAACAGTTTGCACAGTGCTTTACAATTACCAGTGAGACAGGTCTCTCCGGGGGGTGATCTGTGTGTCTCTCCGGGGTGATCTGTGTGTGTGTCTCTCCGGGGGGGGGGTGATCTGTGTGTGTGTCTCTCCGGGGGGGGGGGGTGATCTGTGTGTGTGTCTCTCCGGGGGGGGTGATCTGTGTGTGTGTGTCTCTCTCCGGGGGGGGGGTGATCTGTGTGTGTGTATCTCAAGGGGGGGGTGATCTGTGTGTGTGTCTCTCTCCGGGGGGGGGGTGATTTGTGTGTGTCTCTCTCCGGGGGGGGGCAGTGATCTGTGCATGTGTCTCTCCGGGGCAAGGGGGGGGGGTTATCTGTGTGTGTGCCTCTCCGGTGGGGGGGGGTTGTACTTCTCCCCTCTGCCCTCTTGGTGTGTTTTTGGTGAGGTTGGGTTTCGGGGGGTCGGTCACATCACGGTGGCGGTGATGGGGAGCCTGCGGTTCTGATGGAATATTGTATCGGCAGATCTTCAGGCTGCGTCAGGTTTTGACTTGAATCTTTATTTTTTCTGCGTTTGTGTAACGTTAGAGCATAAAGTATTTTTTTTGGGGGGGGGGTTGGGTAACTCCATTCCGCCGGTCAGACTTTTATCCCATTCCTCTCCGCAGCGATGTGCCCGGCTCACAGCATGGAGAACGGCAAATCGCTCTGCTGAACTGTAAAGCGTTGTCTTGTTTTCTCACCCGGTGATGGGCGAGTTTCTGCCTGTTCTCCGCGGCTGCTGCCGGTTTGCTGCGCATGCTGGAGGACACCCGGTGTTTAAACCGTCGCTCGTGTCACGAATAGGCTTTTTATTGAAAGTGAAATTTAAAATGACGTGAGTATTAAAGCTGCCCGCGGTATTTATATCCTGGCACCTGCTCTCTCTGCCAGTAACCGGATCCATCCCAGTGTGATGCTCTGCATCCCTGGCCATGGACCATGCTGTCTCCCTGGGGCCATGTGACCAGGTATATTGGTTGGAACATGAGAGGATTGTTACGCACTGGTATTCCAAGGGTTAAACACTTTATTTATGGACATTTAAAGCTCTGTATTGGAGGTATTTCTGGGCTTATACAGAGCCTGCATTTTGGGGGTAGGTTTTGTGGCAAATGATTGGTTTTTGGTTGGGAAAGTCAATTAGCGGTTTAGTGCAGATTCTAGGAGCGTCCTGAATGACCCCGGGGTAGGGCGGCAGAGTATATAGCATGAAGCCCTGGCTCACTCTTTCCATGGTGGGTAAATTGAGAAAGCCCCGGCCGGTTTTGAGGTGACATTTGCTGAAGTTTTTGTCAGTCCGATCACGTCCTGCAAAAGCAGCAAGCGCATGCGCGTCTTCTGAACCTTCATGATCCCCTTCAGATTCAGGACTGCGCCGTGGGCAAGTCTGGTTTTATAATGCAGTGTGACATGGGCCACTTTGTACTTGGATGCATGGGCCTAGAAATGTATTTGGAAGGTGCAGGCCTCCTGTTCAGAGTCACCCTGTGCCTGTAATCTGTGTTATGTATGAATAATGTTTATTGTCTGTCGTTATTGTCCATGTGTTAATATCTGTGTACATTTGAGTAGTTTTGTTAATCTTCTTTTGTCAGGCAAACCCTGCACAATTATCTGCTGATTTAGACTGTAATCTTGTTTACCATCCAGGGCTGTTATTGTCCTGTCTTGTCTAAGAATGTTGAGCAAATGTTGATGTCCCAAATGCTGTGAAGCAGAAGGAGCAGTAACATCAGAAACCCTCAAAACATTTTCTTGGGAGGTTTTGTGTATGTAAATTACCCAGGTTTGACCATATAGAGTATTTTACCAGGAAGGATACTTTGAGATTTCTCTAGTTTTCAAGTGTGTCCTGGGTTAACCGCTACGCTGCGGAGGACGCACGCAGCCCGTCCAGCCGCAGGAAGTGTTGGCTGCGGAGGGCATGCTGAGCGTGTCCTCCCTTTGCAGCCAGCGATCGGCCGGATTCCAGCCGATCGCTGTGCCCCCCGGTGCGTGCTGACATCCTTAATGTTAGCCCAGCATCCGGGACTGCCGTGGGCACTAATAGATGTCATTGCGGTGGTGCAATGACATCTATTACAGGCACCTCTCCCGCGAGTGCGGGGAAGGTGCCTGAAAGGGAGGGGGAGGTCCTTTGGACCTCCCTCCCTCCCCTTCTGTTCAGGGCAGCAAACAAAGTCAGGCACCGTTTGGAAGGGCACAGCCTGCCCTTCCAAACAGTGGCTGGCTTTAAGCCCTTGGGGACCGGATCGCTATTCGGCGCCAGATAGAGATCCTCTCCTGGAGCTGGCCGACATCTTGGATGTCGGCCAAGCTTCTGGGATCTCCCCCTGACGACTGGCGTCATCGTGCATAGCGTGATGACGTCAGTTCTGGAGTTAACCCCTAGCTGCCATCAATGGTGGAGATAGGGGGTTACAATGAACCCCCTGTCTCCCGATCCATGGCAGCTAGGGGTTAATGTTTGATATCTTTACATTGGCCAGAGCATGGCCTTTCCTACGATACCAAACCTGATCATGTGAAAAGTTAAGAAAAAAAAAAAAGAAAAAAAAAATATTTAAAAAAAATAAAAACAAATAAACTTTTTTTTTGTTTTTGTTTTTGTTAATGCAGCAATATTGTTCCCAATTCAATTATAATGTGAACAATGATGCTGCACTAACGATTTTTGTATGCGTTTTTTAAAAATCGCGTGATTTCCTCCCCCCTAAAAATGTAACGAGTCCCCATTTCTAATTTTTTTAACAAGCGCAACTCATAGAAAATATAACCGCAATTGCTCACATGTTAAAATGTGAAAAAAAATCACTTTACACGTTGTAAATTATTGAAAATGTAAATTTTATTGCATTTTTTGTTATAATATACAGACAGGACATGACGTATACATATAATAATGATATATTAGGAATCTGCCGGAAAGAACGATATATAATATGTCTGGGTCATATAATAAAATATGGCTTCAAAACGCGGTTAAACATGATGAGCGAAACTGGTAAAAATTACCTCCGCACACAGACGTGAAATGGCTCAGCAGCGAAAGGGTTAAATATCGGTGTCTGTCCCCAATTAAAAGCGTTCCATTCTAACCCCTGAAACCCCCCAGATCTACAGCCTTGTCTTATTTCTGGGGATGCTGCTAGCAGGCTCTCCATGTGTCCTGGTCCTTAAACTTCGTCTGAGGACTGGAGGAAGGCAGGAGAGACTGCTGGAGAGAACACGGGGTCCGGCAAGGAAGCGGCATTGACAGATGTGACCCGGTCGGTGTACTGAGATCTGTTACAGATGGATACACTGGTCATAAAGGGATGGACATGGTCAGTAACAATACTCAGGCCGTGGTGTTTAAATGCTGCTCAATTGGTACAAAGGGGCCCGAAGTGTGCCAAGAAAATATCCCCCACACTATCACGCCACCACCACCAGCCTGACCCGCTGATACAAGGCAGGATGGATCCAGGCTTTCATGGTGTTTGCGCCAAATTCTGACCCATCTGAATGTCGCAGCTGGAGATGTCGCAGCTGGAATTGAGACTCATCAGAGCAGGCAACGTTTTTCCAATCTTCTATTGTCCAGTTTTGGTGTCCGTGTGAATTGTAGCCTCAGTTTCCTGTTCGTAGTGACAGGAGGCACCCGGTGTGATCTGCTGCTGCTGCTGTAGCCCATCTGCTTCAAGGTTGGACGTGTTGTGGGTTCAGAGATGGTATATCTGCAGACCTTGCTTGTATCGAGGGCTTATTGAAGTTACTGTTGTCTATCAGCTTGATCCAGTCTGTCCATTCACCTCTGACCTCACAAGGTGTTTCCGTCCACACAGCTGCCGCTCGCTCTGTAAATCCTAGAGATGTTGTTGGGTGAAAATCCCAGGAGATCAGCAGTTTGTGAAATACTCAGACCAGCCTGTCTGGCACCAACAACCCATGCCACGTTCAAAGTCCCTGAAACCCCCTTTCTTCCCCCATTCTGATGCTCGGTTTGATCTTCAGCAAGTCGTCTTCACCGCGTCTAGACGCCGGATTGCATTGAGCTGCTGCCGTGTGATTGGCTGATTAGCAATTTGTGTTAACAAGAAGCAATGGACCAGGTGTACCTAATAAAGTGGCCGCTGAGTGTATATATCCCAGCAAAGGAAGGACTGCAAGGTCTCTATACACACAAACCATCACATATATATATCTATATGTATCAGAGTATAGTGTAATGCGTAGTGATACCTTTTCTATTGGACTAACGTTACGTTCGAGAGTCTCATCTCTTCCTCAGGTCTTGAAGCTAAACTGAGCAAAATCCTCGAATTGAACAATAAAGCGCCTCATGGGGGGGGGGGGGGGGGGAACGGAGAGGACGGGTCTGTTTAACTTGACCATATGATTCCACGATTAGCATCATCTTGCGCTTCAAATTCACTTTTATTCTCTTATACTCTTATTATTAAACCTATGAGAACGGTGTGTCCAAATCTATATGGCCGTAGCTGTATATGTCAGCAGGGTGTCCATCACACGTACATCTATATATTCCCTTCTCCCAGCATATCCCGCGGCTGCTTGCTCCACGTCCAGCCTGTTGTCAGATCCATCCATCCATTTTTACCATGTGTTAAGGTGGTCACACCTGCATTGTGGCTCCATGTCTGGCTTAACCCTCCATGTGCCAGCCGCGCGCCACATGCCAGAGATCAGGAAGACATGAAATTCCACGTCCATTTGTTACTGTTGCGGCTGTTCTGGTTGAAAGGCGCCATTGTTGATTTTCCCAGGTCTCGCGTCTCTGGACGTGTCGGATCCTAACAAAGTAGCATTATTTAGTGGCGGTGACGCCGCGTGAAAACCTGTGCCCCATAACCCATTCATTTCTCTAACCTACTCCTTGTGCTGATGAGGAGAAGGAGCTCAGACTCTGATTAACTCCTTCAGTGCCTAAAGCTGCCCAAATCCTATGTTAACCAGCGCAAGCCCAGAGCATTTTGCAGAAGTCTTTCACTCCTTCGATATGGGAGGAACGTCCCTAATATTCAACATCAGGCGACAAAACCGTAAAAAGCAATAAACCCCATCGGTATTGTGAATTAAATGGTAATAAACCAGGGCTGTATCCAGGCTCTGCATCGCCCCATGAACTCCCAAAATATGCCCCCCCCACCTTCCCTGATAATACCATATATATATATATCAACATACACCGGGGGGGGGGGCGCGACAGCCACAAGAATGTACGGTGTCTGACAACATTAACTACCGTCTACAGACTCTGTGATTGGACATTTATTGTTATAGGGTATATAGGGGATCCCCTAAAAACACACCCACACACCCTGAATATATGGAGGAGCCCCTAAAAACACACCCACACACCCTGAATATATGGAGGAGCCCCTAAAACACACCCGCACACCCTGAATATATGGAGGAACCCCTAAAAACACACCCACACACCCTGAATATATGGAGGAGCCCCTAAAAACACACCCACACACCCTGAATATATGGAGAACCCCTAAAAACCACACCGCACACCCTGAATATATGGAGGAGCCCCAAAACACACCCTGAATATGTGGAGGAGCCCCCAAAACACACCCACACACCCTGAATATATGGAGGAACCCCTAAAAACACACCCACACACCCTGAATATATGGAGGAGCCCTAAAAAAACCCGCCACACCCATGAATATATGGAGGAGCCCTAAAAAGACACCCACACACCCTGAATATATGGAGGAGCCCCTAAAACACACCCACACACCCTGAATATATGGAGGAGCCCTAAAAACACCCGCACACCCTGAATATATGGAGGAGCCCCTAAAAAACCACTGAATATGTGGAGGAGCCCCTAAAAACACACCCACACACCCTGAATATATGGAGGAACCTAAAAACACACCCACACACCCTGAATATATGGAGGAGCCCTAAAAAAACACCCGCACACCCATGAATATATGGAGGAGCCCCTAAAAGACACCCACACACCCTGAATATATGGAGGAGCCTTAAAAACACACTCGCACACCCTGAATATATGGAGAACCCCTAAAAACACACCCACACACCCTGAATATATGGAGGAGCCCCTAAAAGGACACCCACACCCTGAATATATGGAGGAGCCCCTAAAAACACACCCGCACACCCTGAATATATGGAGGAGCCCCTAAAAACACACCCACACACCCTGAATATATGGAGGACCCCTAAAACACACCCGCACA